>JBAMHW010000025.1:4887713-4925236 GCA_037177495.1 Rhadinocentrus ornatus | reverse complement strand
CAGACCTTCCCAGGGAGGCTGAGGAGTGTGATCCCCCTGTAGTTGGAGCACACCCTCCGGTCCCCCTTTTTGAAGAGTGGGACCACCACCCCAGTCTGCCAGTCCAGGGGAACTGTCCCCGATGTCCAATTAAAATCAGTGGGGGGAAATCTTAAATATGTTAGAAACTGAAATGCAAAAACATAAATGGTCATAGGTGTGCATAATCAGTGTCTAGGTGCTACTTTAGTATTTAATACACATTAGGCTGTTAATGTGTAGAACAAAGTTGTTTATACACTCAAAAAAATAAGTATTTCAATGAGCATAGAAATATAATGAAAAGGATTTCTATATGATTAATTTGTGGGTTTTTTTTTTACTTTGTGCATATCTCGAATTCCAGTTTATTGTATTTGGGTCAAACCAGCTTAAATAATTATCTTATTTACTGCCACTTGATCCAATTTGATTTATTTTAGTTGTTTTTGGTTAAAAATATTTTGGTCCAACTTAATTCATTAGGTTTATTCTAATTTGCTGTATTTGGTCACAACTTCTTTTTTTGTGTGTCTAATTCAAGTTTTTATGAACTTTTTCAATTTTAACAAACAAAAATGAACAGAGCTGAGGGATACAGCTCTTCCAGACTGAGAGCTAAGCGACAGGAAAACAAAAATATTAAGTAAATTAATTGTTGTAGTTACTCAGGGATGTTACAGATGTCATGATAATGTCATTTTACAATTAATCACGGTATGAAATGCACTGATTAATTAATCAGAAAGATTGCTCAATATTGTCACTTTCTATAAAAGATCAAATCTGAACCATAATGGGTGATCAGCACAACTTGGACACTGAACGAAAACAAAATTATGTTACATGTTAAATGGGTAATCCCTCAGCCATCCTCTATATGTAATGCTGGAAAACTGTCAGAATCTTCATAAAAAAGGAGGATAAAGTGGTTTTTGGTGGGTTCATTTCACCCCTATGACAAGGCCCAAAATCAGCCTCTCTTGCTGAGATAATTTGGATTTTTAATATGACCTGATTTTAAAAAAGTTTATTGAAAATAATTCCAGAGATTAATCTCTTTACATTAACGTGTTAATTTTGACAGTCCTAATTAAAACTTGTTTGAGTGATCATCTGTCTTTTATTAAAGTGCATCACAGGTGTAATCCCCACTTATCGTTGGTCAAGTAGTAGCATTTTCTGCCGCCTTTTGAACAGATTTAACAGTCTCAATAACATCATCAGTTTTCCAATTACACAATAAAAACTAGCACATTCAGCATTCTTGCCAAATGTGTGAAATCATCTTGATTTTATCGCGATCACAGTGGAAATATAGACCAGTTGTGTAGCATAGATTATGTTCATCATGAGACCTTCTCTTTCCATTTTTTCAGTGCATAGCCGACGTGTGCACGTATTTGTGTTTGGGAGTATTTTGAATAAACCTTATTGCTGCTGAGTTAATGTGAATGGGTTTACTCATTGGTTCCTAAGACCAAATATAGAAAAGATGGGATGTAGTCTTGAAAAATAAGCCAAAGTTTGCAGAAGTTCCTTAAATCTGTGAATCTGGTGAATCATCCAGGGTTCGTATTAGGGCCAAGGGGAGCTTGGCTCTCCTGAAAGGCAGAGGAGCTCCCCTAAAGAGATTCAGCTGATTCTTTAGGGGGAGCCCTTAAAATCTTCCAAATGCCGCGGATGATCCGTTCTGTTTCCTTCAGCACCGTGGACAGCAGCATCGTGTCTGTTGTGTGCTGTGATCGTCCACACAACCACCTGATGTGCATCTCTTTGTGGTTAAAGAACTTTCCGTCACTGTTTGATTAAACAAGCTGCATACGGTAGTTTTGTAATAGCAACCATATTTTTAACTGCGCTACGTGCGCTAATAAAAATGCACGTGACGTATAGTGCATGTGCGAAAATAAAGCTCCCCGAAAGCCCTGGCTGAATCCATCTATTTGTGTTTTTCAGAGCTGTAATAGATGTATCAGGCTATACTTTTAAAGTATAACTACATATAAATGAAAACTGAAAACTTATTATTTCAGTTATTATCTTAAACTAATCAATGGTTCTCAAACTTTTTTCCGACAATAATATCCACCCCCGTTCAGATCCCACTAAGGCATGTACTCCAATACAAATAAATGTATAAAGAAATGTGCCACGAAACAGTATTTAGTTTGTTGGCTGCTAACTTTTACAAACATGTCGGTCATAGAAGGAATGATCAATTCCTCTGCTTTGGTGAAACAACTCTGACAGTTAAGTTTATTTCTAAAATAATCAACAGGGTTTTTTGTGTTCAGGATGAAAAGTCCCCAAGTGGTGTTGTACCTGGTGTAATAAACCCTGGTCTATGTTTTCCAGTCCATTATTGGATTTCATTCTGTGTTCGTACCAAAACAAGCAGTCTTTATTGGACATGGCCTCGCCAACCGTCTTAGCTTTAGTCTAATGTTGGAGCTAATTAGCCTACAAATTAGACTACATGCACATGCTTCACTTTATTTCTAACCTGACTTCCTGCTACTGTGTGCATATGCACAAGTGTATAAACAAAACAAACGAATGCACAAAGACATCAGCGTAATCTAGGTGTGTTAGTCTGATTTTTCATGATCATGTTGCTGATTGGCTGATCTGAGCAGTAATTCTCTCTGAGCTCTTTTAAATGTACAACAAAATCTGACCATTATCAGATTATTCAAGCGATCATGTAGACTGTATAAGAACAGCTTATACAGTCCACAGTGCCTAGATCTTCACCATCTATCCATCTTTCTTCACAGTACCTATCAGAACCAGGTCTTTGGCTGTATGGATTGGGATGATGTTGGTTATTTCAATTCAACGCTTACTTTTTATTGTGATAGTCACTACTGCTAACTAAGGTGACACTAGGTGACCTCTGATCCGATTGTCCTCCTGCTTTTTCAGTTTAACCTGATGATGTGGAGGGTGTTGATCACAGTTTCAGACATTCTTCGTGCTCCAAAGCATGCCTAAAAATCCTCCTGTTTTTGACATCTGTAGCTCAACACATTGTCAGTAACTAGTTGTTTGTTCCCCGTCCGACCTTTTAACACCAAAGTATCTCCAGACCACAGAAACGGATCTTTTTCTCTGTCATCATGTTCAACTTCGACGTCTGCTACAGCTTCACTTCCCCCTCAACATCCCCCATAACACAGCTGCTTTGCTGCATGTGTAGTGGTGCAGCAGTGAAAAAGGTCCCCCCCTCAAACAGGTTCCTGCTGCACCACATTCTGAAGGCTCTTTAAAAAAAAGATTTGTTGTCACCAAAGAAGTGGTCGGACTAAAATTAGCTGCAGCACACGGAGCCATGAATTACAAATATTTCAGGCCACAACCCAGTATGCAGTGTAATGTTAACTCTCCGCAGCAGCTTTATTGCTTCTACCTATTTCTTTCCAGACGGTCCACTCCATGATTTAGATTCACTTTACTGTTTGTCCAGTGTCTCATAATGCACTGATGCAAAGAGAAAGTCTGTCTAGACTGCTGCATTAGTTTGTGATGATTGTCTGCCTTGTTAATGATAGGAAGCAGGTGGAACATTTTATTAAATACTGCTTTATGTTTCTTTGTTTAAGGATTTCAGACTATAATCATGTCTACCACTGGGTCATAATTGTCACGCAATGACCCCTTTCCCTACTATTTATTTATTTTTCTTCTCTCACCCCGGAGGGAGTTGCAGTAGACTGCATCTAAATCAACGCTGGCAGCCGCAGCTTGTCACATGATATTTAAAACTCTGGTAACCATCCAGCAGACAGAGGCTTCTTCAGCTTTCTGTGGATATGACAGATGAGCGTGTAGATTTCACTGCTGAATAATTCAGTGGCGTTTTCCTTGACGGGTGAGGGTTGTATTGTTTATTGAGTGCATTCATGCGTTAGCAGAGAAGAGGAAGTTGGTAAATTAGGAAGTTGATACTCCGTATGTCCAATGAGATGAAGGACATGCATGGGTAAGGAGACAGTCAAACTGGGACAAAATTTAATAACCATCAGTGTGACTGTTTTCCTTTCCAGTGTTATTTATTTCTACTCTGTCTAGATTGTAATCAGTTTGGGTTTTTTGTCTTATTTCAGAGACAACAAGATAGCGGATGATATAGACAAAAACCTGAGGTCCTCCACCTGAGAAGGTATGTCTCACACTCTCATGTTTGGGCTAGTGAACACTGTAAGCTGCTGTTAAGGCTCATTAGCCTTTTACCAGTGATGTGGTTTAGACGAGTATAGATGGGATTAGTCTGCTGCTGTTACATTACGCCCAAAATCTTTTTCCACGAAAGCGGTTGAAGAGTTCATCCTGTCAGCTTGTTAAAAAGAAACTAGCTCGGACAAAGGACTTCCAAACTTTCCATGTCACGTCCCTAAAAGGTGCATCAGACAAATCAGTCTTTGTGTTTAGTGAAGGAATAAAAACCATAAAGATCTGCTAAGTTATCTCCTGTCTGTTTTATTCCGTTTACATTTCTCAAAGCGTCTGTGGGCCTTCACTTTGCAAGGCATGAAAACAGCAAGATAAACCCAAATTTCTTAAGATTAATTGGTCTGGAAAAGAGCAGCTGCAGGTATTTTCTTTGCAAAAGACTGCTTTGCTCTGACGTCTATGAAAACAAATTCTTTAAAGGTTAATGCTCAGTTTCTCATCAGAGCTAATTCTGTATTAACAAGCATGTTTAGGTTATACTTCCTACTGAAAGATGCTCTTTAAAGAGTTTAAATAAGGATTTCTTTTCCATATCAGCTAACTTATGGTCTGTATTTGTGTGTTTTTGTCTCGGTCAGCTGTTGATGGTATGCAGAAAAGTGAACGCAGGCATTTTTTTTATCAAACTGGACACCAAAGGATGTAAAGACGCTCTTAGTAACTCAAATCAAACATGTATTTATTCATTTATGGGGGGTTTTATGTAAGTGCAATAAACATTTTTAGCAGTATTTTCACATTAGATATAAACCTGTTGCTGGAAATGTTGTTGAAATTAAATATTTAGTTCTGAAGTTGTTTGGTTGAAGTTTACTCATTGGTTTGGTTTATTTCTAAGCAGACAGAGTAAAACTAACTTTAATTATAAAACCAGATTTCTGTAACGCTGCAGCAGAAATGGTTATGTTAAAGTTGAAGGCTCACATGAGAAGTTTGTTTTTTTTCCCTTTTCTGTCATTGACGACAACAAATTGCTCAGACAGGGAAGTAAAAAGTTTCCCTTGTCATGTCTGTTTACTTAACAGAGGCTGGAAGCTATTTTACTTTTTATTAGGTCAAAATGTATTTTGAATACTTAGGTTTGTGATTCTCTTCTTGTATTTTTTTATTTAATTTGATTTTATTTTAAAATTTTAATCTCCGGTATTTAAGATAAAATAACTTTATTAATTCAGGAGGAAATTTTTGACACTGCTTGTTCCCGCCATAAAACGTTTACACACTAAATAAATATAATAACATAAGAAAATGCAACTGCTGAAATCCATAAATAAATGAAAAACAAAAAGTTATTAATGTCAAACTTAATAATAATCCGTCTGCCTTAGTGTGTTTCAGTCACGAGAAGCTCCTTTTGCAACTATTACGCAGACTTTCATGAATTTCATTGAAATTCCCACCATTGGCCTATTTCTCACCAGCATACCCTTCTGTTCAGTGTACTATTTGTGCTATTCCTCTTTAATTCAACCAGCTAATGATAAAACTCTGAGAAAGAGGAAAGTTAAAGTTTCCACTCTCTGTCAAGGCCACATAGATGAGAGGCTGTGAAAGAGGAACTGGGTAAACCAGAGAATTCCCAGAGTATTTTCCCTGTCTGCGATAATGAGAAGACTGAAGACTGAAGGGGAGAAAGTCTCATGAAGCAAAGTAGCTCAGCAGGTATTCCGCCTGGATTGGACATTTCAGGACATTATTACACCGTCATACATAACTTTCTCTCGTAGCAAAATATATGAAGACAGAGTTTCACGTGTGCTTTGATGTCGGATCATAAGGCGCACCCAGCCGTAACTAATGCGCTAATCCTTCATCAAAACATTATGAGGAAAGATATTCCTGTTATATAACTAATACTCATTGATAAATACTAAGTCAGAAATAAACACAAAGACTGGCATTGTTGTAGCAGCAACAAACAAATTTGATGTCTCAGTGTTTTTTTTTCCTCTTGATGCACATTCCTCTCGTTTCGTTTTCATGTTGAGTGCTTAAAAAATCAGAAATACAAGATAAAGCTGTGCTCTAGAGAGGGGAAAAACACGTCCTGGAGCTTTTAGTTGATTTAGACTTCTGCTAAAATGAAATGAAAATGAGGTTTCTGCCGTGTGAAATTCAGGGAGTGATGCTGTTCATGTTTGTTACACCTAATCTAAAAGAAAAAGCTGGATGCATGATTTACCTTCTCTGATCTCTGCGGTTTTGCGTTGGGATTTCTTGTTCTTTTGTTTTTTGTCAATAGAAAAATATCAATTTAACAGATGGAGACATGGCATCACGGTGTGAAGAGCTCTGAATTGTTTCTCTCCTTATAAACGGTGAATTTTCCCCAGTGCTGACAAGCTAATTAGCTTACTAGCACCTTTAGCTTGCAGAGATACACAGCAGTCTAATAGTACGAGTACTTGAATGAATTTCCACCAGGAATCCCTCAAACCTTCAACAAAAGAAAATGGACTGCTTCACAAATGAAGCTGAAGATGTTGTGAATAAAAAAAGGCGCATGTAGCCCAGAAATAAAATTTTTATTGGATTTTATGTTCTGTGAGCACTCCTGTAAATCTAAATCTTTATCAGAACTTTCCATTTGGATGGTGAACAGCCATTTAAGTATAGTAAAAAGAGTTTGGTTATAGACTATTAAGGAACTTGTAGATGCAGGTCATGGTTTGCCAAAAAAAGAATAAAACATAGTGCTCCAGCACATGCTCCAACATGTTACCTCTGCAGTGCACCTTCACTCCTTCTTGGGAAGTAAAAGCAAATCTAGGCTGCCCCCTCCTGGTACGTCCATGTGTTTAACTGAGAAGCTGCATTTAATGATAAATCACACCTATTTAAACTATTTTTATGTCTTCAGGAATAAAGCTGCTGCTGCAGGATATTCAGCCTGTTATCAGAATTGTCTGTTTTATATCTGAATCTGAGAGTAAGATAAGGAATGAAAGCCATGGTGGAAAAAACACGACTTCTCGCTGGAGGCGATGCAGTGTGATTATCATGCGCACACTGCAGCACAGTGTCTCTTTTGTTGCCCCTCCACTCTGACTTAAATCGAGGGAAGATGGAGCTCTGTATGAGAGATCAATGACTCTTATTTTATTTTTATTTTTTTTCTACATACGCATGCTTTCATTTTATGTTCAGACATCACAGCTTTACGCCAGCTTGAATGCAGCAGTGCTATGCTGTTCCCTTCATGAACTGTGAAGTTCAACCTTTAAATGGCCCCATATTATGCTGCTGTAAGTTTAAAGCCTGCTGTGATTAGAGAGTTTATGACCACCTTCCATGCCTGGGGAGGCCGACTTTTGCCCTGGAAATTGCTACCTACCTTCTGCTTTTTGCCTCCAATAAAAGCTTTATGGTGCGTGACTGTAATTTAGGGCTAGGTTCCTGTGTTTGGCTGCATTTAGAAAGGCCCGGATCCAGCAAAGCCGAGAACTGGTTCAGAAGCTCTGGGGTTTTGTTTGGTAAGGATGACAGGATATTTTTTTGCTTTCTCAGCCTCTTTACTGACCAAGAGACTCGTATTCACAGCAGTCAAGACAAAGAATTAAATAAATGGATAAAGATGCTTTATTTACTATTTAGATTTCTAATGATCTGTCGTTAATTAAAATGAGAGATCAAGAACCTGGAAGAGTGAGGAGCAGATATAAATATAATAACCTAGAATTAAATGCCTCATTATCTACTCTCCATGGTTGCCACCGTGTGTGTTACTATGGTTTCATGCTAGTGACGTTAAGATCTTTTGGTTTTGAGCTGTTGGTCAAAAAAAATTTAAAGATAGTTTTGTTTGAAATTCTGTTTTCTGAACATTTGTTGCCTGAATAGTCAGTTAATTGAGAAATAAACAACGGGCAAATTAGGTTACTTGCTTGTTGGTTCCTACTTTTAATAAAAAATGCAGAAAGTTGGAAAGTTGTGCTAAAAAATTAGAGAAAGAGAGCTATTAAACCAGCAACTTTTTTTCCTTGATTGGAAATGGCACAGGCGTCTACCAGAAGATTATAAGATGATGTACAAGAGGCATCATTATGGGGGAAAAAAATCAGCTTTTATTTACATTTGAACAAAAAGTGGCATGTTCAAAATTATTCCTACCGTTTGCAAACTGTCAGTCTATGAGAAAATCCAAAGTTCAAGACCATTAATATTATATAGAATAAAATATTTTTTTTTACTTTTTTCCACAATTAAATATATTTTTTCATTCATTCATTTGTTGATTTTACGTTATTTAAATGTGCTAAGTTCAGCTTGCTATGCTCCAGTGTTTAGATAAGGGCTTTACATAAATGTAGTTCAGTATTTGTGTCTTGGACAAAGTGCAGCTATAAGCTTTCTGAAAGTTGTTCCATCTGCCATCTTCTGTAGCTGCTTAGATTTTAATCTTAATATAGAAACATGTGTCAGAGCAAGTTTAAACATCTTTGGTTTATTTTATGTGCTAACAGTGAACATATTCAACTTGCAGGTCATGATGATTCTGTCTGAGGTCAACCAATGTTAGATATGTGGACTGTATGTACTCATGGATTAGATTTCTAACAACTGTATTCTGACCATTAGGTTTGCTGGAATGGGTAACCTGCTAAAAGTCCTAACAAGGGAAATAGAGAACTATCCACACTTTTTCCTGGACTTTGAAAGTAAGTGTGGCAGGCGAGTGGAAGAAAACATGGAGTGAGCGGGTCTCTTCGTCACCAAGGAGTCTGCCTTCGCTTCCTCCCCACTGCTGTTTCCTCTGTGTGGTTATGACTTCCTGCTCTGTCAGCTCTGTTCAGATAACTTTTTATGACTTTTTAACATCTCTTGTGCTTCTCTTCCTTTCCCTTTTCTCTCTCTCTCTCTCTTGCAGAAACCAAATGGGGAATCTGTTAAAAGTGCTCACTTGCACAGAGCTTGAACAGGGACCAAACTTTTTCCTTGACTTTGAAAGTGAGCTCAGCTAATGCCTGAACTTCTACTAGACCACCTCTCCTGCTCCCCTCCTGCTCTCTGGTCATTTCTCCTTTAGCCTGGCTGGTCAGGGGTCAGACCATCCAGTGACTGAATTGTCCTCTTTGAATTTCTAATGTTGCCTCTGGAAGCTGTTTATCATAATACATGACTGATTTCAGAAAGGCTTTAAGATGGCAGTCCCATTCTTTGTTCCAAGCTGAAGAATGAATCTGACCCCTGACCTCTGCTGTCTGCTTTGTGTGCATGCAAGCCTCCGTGTGACATATGAGACATCAATTATCTGCCACCATCGGATTATTAAAGTCTTCTTTGTGGTGCAGATTCTGCAGAACGATCGTAAACAACTGAATAACTGCAGAATAACTAAATGACTGCTAGAATAAGCTACTGAATCTGTTTTTGCTGTGACCTGCAAAAGAAAAACACAATACACCTCCTCTGTGGCATTTCAGCTGCTCTCCCACTGCAGCCAACCTCAGGCTTTGTTTGTTCAGCAAGGAGGAAATGATGGGAGTGGAAGCTTTTTGAAATGCAAAACAGACCCCAGACATAGTTTAAATGTCAGTGATGCTCTATATTTAGAGCTGTTATAGTAAGAGTGTGACTCTCTGTGATTATGATAGTCAAAGCCTGTATTCTGAGTTTCATACAGACACTGTTAGATGAGAAACTTGACAGAAGCTCATCATAATAAATTTAGAAAATCTAAAAAATGTCTCATAAATCAGGTTCTGCAGTTGCTGCTTTTCTGCTTTTACAGTCAAATATTAAAACGTTGCTGCGCACAGAAAAGTTTCAAAACTCCAGAGCCGTTCAGATCACAGTAAAGCTTCATTTCTGTGCTAGATTTACTAGTGTAATTGATGTGTTGTAAAATATGAAACGGCATAATAGAAAATAAATAGAAATACAGCATAAATGTTTCAATAAAGAAATTGATGTTCCATTAAATTCTACTTAAATAGATTAAACGTATTAAAAACATGTTAAATGAACAAAATATGAAGTTACAGTACAAATATAATTTTTTTACATGTGTTTTATGATTAAAGGTGTAAAGGGGACATAAAGGGCAGCAACATTTAATATTTGACTGTAGACAGGTTTGTGTGGTATAAACTTCCTCTTTCTCCTTCACACATTTATTGTGCTGAATGTTTCTGCTTCTCTGTTTTTTTCTCCTTAAAATTTGATTTGTTTTTTTTATGTTTAAATTTTTTTTCCCAAGCAGCAAAAAATCATTCAACACAAACACTTCTTATAAAGTTTAAATATGCTTGCTCTATTATATGACTTGGTGTTTGGATGATTGTTTTCTTTGTTGTAAGAATACTTCTTGGTAATAAATCTCATGTAGTTGGAAAGATTGTTTATTTCCCTTTAACATGGAGACACATCTGTAAGGACAATGCATTTGTGGGATGAGCAGAATAGGTCGTTTGGCATTGATAGAGACCCACATACTCAGCTGTGCTGCTCATCCCACATATGCATTTTTCTTACAGATGTGGCTCCATTTAAAAGGGAAATAAACAATTTTTCCAGCGATATGAGATTCATTATTAAGAAGTATTTTTACAACAAAGAAATAATTCACCAAACACTAATTTCCTTATTTAGGTTAGTTACAAGTTCTTGCTTGTTTTTGCACTGATGACTCGAAGGTTTTTGTTTCATGTGAATTCGGGTTAATTTTTCTTTGCTTGTGCCAGATGCACAGCCGACGGAGGGAGAGCGTGGGCTGTGGAACCAGGTGAACTCGGTCCTCCAGGAGTCTGAGAGCATCCTGGCTGGTCTGCAGGCATACAAAGGGGCGGGCCAGGAGATCAGAGATGTACAAAAGCACATGCGCACAAATTTAATAGGTGAAATAAAAGATGCACGTGAGCCGTCATCTGCCTATTCTGGTTCTTTCCAGGCGATTCAGAATCCCAACGACCGGATGCTGCAGGAGCGAGCCTGGAACTCCGTCTGCCCGCTGGTCATCAAGCTCAAGAAGTTTTACAGTTTCTCCCTCAGATTAGGTGTGTTTACGTGGAAGATTTCTTTGCAGACCAAGTTATTACACACATCTGTAAGATCTGTTACTTACTAGTTATAAACAAAAACTATATTTTCATTTTAAGTCCAAATAAACTGATAATATTCTTTACTTAGTTTTTCCCTGAAGCGGAACAAAAATCTTCTCTCACAACAGAAGTTGGTTTATTACTCATTTATTTATGGCTTGCCTGGCAAATGCTTTTCTAAATGTTTAGTTGTGGATTGTGTGCAGAAGAGGCGCTGAAGAGTTTGTTGGAGTCCCTGACGTGCCCGCCCCTCACGCCCACCCAGCACCTGGAGAGGGAGCAGGCGTTTGCCAAGCAGTTCGCTGAGATCCTCCACTTCACTCTGCGCTTCGATGAACTCAAGGTCTGCCGGAAACACACACACACACACAGAAACACGCAGCCTTATCACACTTGTATAAGGTGCTATTTTATTTTGTGTTTGCTTCAGATGAGAATTCCTGCCATCCAGAACGACTTCAGCTACTACAGAAGGACCATCAGCCGGAACCGGATAAACAACATGAACGTAGGACTGTTATATATCTGTAGAGTAGGGGTGTCCAGCTCAGGCCCTCCAAGGCTACAATCCTGCAGGTTTTATGTTTCCCTGCTCCAACACACCTGATTCACTTCACATGGCTCTCCTCCACATCTTAAGTGCTGCCGGAGCATGTTAATACATTAATCTGATTCAGGTTTGCTGCAGCAAGAAACAAACCAAACCTGCAGGACAGCGGCCCTTGTGGGCCGATTTTGGACGCCCTTGCTGTAGAGCATGCCCTGTCCGTAGCAGGAGCCGTGTTAATGACTAGGTAATGTGTGCCATTGTATCTTCACCCTCAGCTGGACATTGAAAACGAAGTAAACAATGAGATGGCCAACAGGATGTCTCTGTTCTACGCTGAGGCCACACCCATGCTAAAAACCCTCAGCAACGCAACCACGAACTTTGTGACAGAGGTGAGAGCTGCAACACAACCAGTATAACAAATAGATCTATAAAAAGAATAAAGATTGCCTTGTTTGTTTGTTTGATATATTTCACAGAAATGACATTTTAATTCTTTGTCATAATCGGGAATTAAATGGAAAAAAATGTGTTGCGTATTTTACACTGACTGCATAAAATGTAGATTTAGCTTCTTGGTGTTAACGGCTTTTACTTGCAGTCTCTCTAACAACCAGTAGGGGGCGACTAATGCCCATGACAAAAGGACTTGTTTCTTATTTCTTTCACAGCAGAACCAGTTCAGATTAAATTGAACAATAACATATAATTAATTTTAAACATTTAATTGCAACTAAATTCATTTAAATGATTTAATAGTTTCTCGCTGAAATACACAAAGTTGGTCAGATATTAGTTTATTTCTCCAAGATAAACATTTAAAACATTGTGGAAAAGATGATTTGGTTTTAATCGCTCTGCTTGCTACAGGTTGTGGATCACATGGATCAAATTCTCATGTTCTCAGTCAGATCTGCCCCGTTTAGACATTTAAAGAAAGACAAGATATTTAGAATTAAATTTCTGAGCTTGAGGCAAAACCCGTGGGCTCTTTATTTCCCTCACAGTAAATCTCAACTTACATCCAGGGCTCTATATTAGCACCCTTCAACCCTCCAAATGTGGGTTAAAATTATTTCTGATGGGTAAAAATCAGTTCAGCAGGTGATTACAAAAAGTAATCATATTTATCCTGGCGATGACATGTCATCCATCCATTGGCTGGATACTTACTTTAGCACGTGTGATGTAGTTTAAGTGCTACCTCCTGAATTAGGTGCAGCTGAATGAGGAAAAAATTTTAGATCAGGTAACGTGTGGAAGGAAGAACAAAAATGTAGTGGTGAAAGAATGAGTCTGGTTACCAGAAAAGCAAAGGAGGTAGGATAGAATGACAGCGATGCAGGAGGAGGTGAACGCCATTGAGATGCAGATAGTTTGTGCTCACACAGGCCAGAGTTTGTAGGCAAACACCAGGCTGAGTAAACGGAGAATATCCAGAGAAGCTCAGAGTAAAATGGGAGCTCTGGAGACATTTTAAATAGATGAATATTTACTTAAGATGATTGCATTCATTTTTATTTACTTTGATCTACCTTTGACTTCTGTTCAAATTCTAAAAAATGTTGGACTTTTAATCGTTTTATTCGTCTTAATCTGAAGTCTTAAAAATAAAAACTAATAAATTAACAAAACTAACTGTTGTATATTTACGGTTTGTTACCGTGTTATGTCGTCTTTATTGTAGTGAATTACTGTGTTATTGTGTCCACCAGGGGGTGGAATGATTAAATGCATTCAGTTACACTTCTATAATCTGGATTATTTTCCCTGAAAACATTTGACTAGTGGGAATTCTAAATTCAGGAATCTACCAATGCTGCTGTGACGCAGCAATGTCCCAGTCTGGGATAAAAAAAGTTCGTGTGATTCCGATACCGGCCACGTTGGCTGCTGATCAGGGTCGTTTAGAGCTCTGCTTGTTCATGATTATAAACCATCACAGCTTTATCTGCTTTACTTTGAGATTTCTAGCTCTTTGTTTTTAGTCTGTTTGCCTGCATGTTTACTTTATAGGATTCGTTATACTCAGTTGCTGCCGGTTCTGATAAATCTGCAGAAGGTAGATGGAAGAGACCAACACAGCTCTGCAGGACACCACATGATTAAAGCTTTGTTGTCAAAGCCCCCCAACGTGCCCCAGGAAATATATTTAGGGATTTAAAAAGAAATGGGATGTTTTCTTCATGTGATGTTTAAAGATCTGTGATAGTCTGTGATGTTTTACCTTTTTGTAGAACAAGACTCTTCCACTGGAGAACACGACGGACTGTCTCAGCACCATGGCCAGTGTCTGTAAGGTTATGTTGGAAACACCGTGAGTTTCTATATGCACACATGCAAACGGCTGTTTTCTTACAAATGCAGTTCATATATGTACACAGCTGCTCACAGATAAATTAGCATGAAGGTTAGACAGTTGTAGATCTAAATCTTTCTCCCTCTCTGCCTGTTTCAGGGAATATTCAAGTCGTTTCAGCAGCGAGGACACGCTGCTGTTCTGCATGAGGGTGATGGTGGGAGTCATCATTCTGTACGACCACGTCCACCCCAACGGCGCCTTCAACAAGTCCTCCAAGATAGATGTAAGAAGTCCAGTCGCTCAGACAGATGCAGGTTTGGTTGTTTGGGGTTTTTTTCTCTTTGTGTCCTCATTCTGTCTCTGCTTCTCCTCAGATGAAAGGATGCATAAAAGTCCTGAAGGACCAGCCGGCAGACAACGTAGAGGGCCTCCTGAATGCACTCAAGTAGGTCTTCAGTCCTGTTGTTCACTGTTATTTAACTTTTCCTGAACCTAAAACTTGTCCACGGGTTTGGAGTCTCATTTGTTTAACGTCTGCTTTGATTCCTGTCTGTTCAGATTCACCACAAAGCACCTGAATGACGAGTCCACTCCGAAGAACATCCGGGCGATGCTCCAGTAATATTCCCTCTGGTTGTTTTTTCTAATGCATATATAAATAGATAAGAAGAGGATCATTGCGCTGACCTCAAATAAGATGTATATGTTTACATTATTTAAAAAGACTCGATGTTAATACTTGTGTGTAATTGGATAGTCATTCCCTCCGACTCATTCAGACATGCAGAACGCATTCTTTCTGCTTCCCAAGAAGAAAAACCATGAAAGCATCACAAGAGCCGCCTCCACTTTCAACATCTGTCGAAGCACGATCAATAGATACCTTTCAGCCTTCCAGATGCAGCACTTAGACGTAATTTGAAACCCAACGTACATGTTCATTTTTAGGTCTCTGATTTAGGTTCTTGTTGGAATCTGAACTTTCTGATCCACTCAGATTGAGAGCTGATGGCAGAATAACTGGGCGGATGTTCTGTTGCAGGAAAGGGCTGAACGTGGAAAGCAGATTAAGTTGGTCTGATTTTGCGCTGAGAGCCTTGGTTTTTATTTTTGCTCAGCTCTTCTAACTTTTTTATTTCAACTCCAGCCTTGAGCAAATGTTAAATTCAACCCACTGGGATCTTTAGAAAATGTGTCCATGTTGAAGGTAGAGGTGGTTAAAAAAATGGCGATAATGAAAGATTGATCGAAATCAATCGACCCATCTTGTTTTATACAGCTGATCGTTTTCTCTTTACGTGTGCGGCTTTGCTGTTGCCTCTTTCTTTAAAAGAAAGACCAAAAATATATTTTTTTTTAAATTATTTTTCCTAGTCGCCACAGTTTTCGATCTTTTTTTTTCCTTTTTTTTTCTTTTTTTTTGAAGGAAAACTGTTTTAAAATGCCTGGATCCTTTTCCTGAATGAATTCCCCTTGACTTCACTGAAAAACGTGACCTTTTTTTTAAATGATTTTTTATGTTGTTTGACGTTTGAAACCATCACATCCCTGTGAACTGATGGGTTGACACCCATCGAATGCTCATGGATGATTTCTGACTTTAATGCTGCAAAATTTGCCTTAAATCAAGCCGTTAGGGTAAAAGGAACAACCTTTCCAGTGGGTGGTCGCTGGCACTGGTCCTGACCTCAGGCTGCCTCTTTATTACTTTTAGGACAAAATCATCGTACTGATATCGCAGCAGCACCGTTCCTGATTGTTTCCTCAGGCGAATCCATGTGCAGCAGCTCCTCACAAACCCTGACTAGGTTGGACAATCTGTTACTGGTAAAACTGGGGCTCGTTTTTTACTGAAATGTCGTCAAACTAATGTGTGAGAAAGTATGTGCAACAATGGATGCAACAAAGCAGTTGAGATGACAACCATTTTACCATGTAACCTGTATGAACACCCATGAGACTGTCCCACATTTAGCTCCTCCCAGCATTGCCTTACATGCGCTGACAAACATTAGGTCTTATCCTCTGAATTATCCGAAGGCTTTCAGTCTGAAGCACCAATGAGCCATAAACGGTGTAAAGTGCTCCGCAGCCGCTCCCGCCCGACATTAATATGTTAAATGTCACATTAACGTCTTTTCTGTCTTGTATTTAGAGCCCTAGCCAAAAGTGTGTGAGCCATATTTTGGATGAAGCGTGTGAAACTCAACATGCTGATTTTTGTTAAGCAAGTGTACGTGTGATGAAGTCTCATATCTGGCTAAAGCGGTTTTTGAAGCAAAAACTACATCTTTTGTCAGGACTAATGTGCACAAAGCTTCCCCTCTTTTTCCATGAAGTGCTACTGTGTGCTGAATGCACAATGTTGTCGAATACTGAGACAAAATCTGCTTTTTTTTGTTCTTAAACTGACAATTATTGTTTAATATTTTGGAGTTCAGACTCACTGTTTATATGAATTGCTTTGGCTTTGTTGCAAACAGAATGGGATGTATGGATTGGATAATAAAGGTGGTACATTTGTTTTGAAAAGTTTTTCTTTATTTTTTATTTACAGTATTTGAGACGCAGCCAGTGGACAGCTGGGAAAAAATCTATTTTCTCTTAAAGCAACATACAAGATGGAAACAAGATGATTCATTTATTTTTTAACCAGTTTTTTAATACTCAAATATAAATTAGTTTTTATAACTGGGAAATTGATGCTTAAATAAAATAATAAATGAAAATCTAAAAAGGCTATTTGGATATGTCATCTAAAAAAAAATTCATGTAGAGGCAAAACATGGAGAGTAAATTCAAATAAATTGGAAGAATATGGTTTTATGTTTTTTTTATTTTTACATTTTGTCTAAATTAACTACTGGAAACTTGGTCTACTTAAAAAAATTCCAGCCACCAGCAGATCATAAGACCGGGAAAAAATGGCATAAAAATTAAACCGAAAAAAATGCATTTTTTTAAAGTGATTTTTGAAAATAACGTTTGACTTTTTAAAATGTGAAGAAAAAAAACTTGTCACTTGTAACTTAAACAGAAAAAAAAGTTTACCATTAAATGTTAATATTAACCTAAAATAATTTTTTGCTACAATCAGCTCAAGCCGGCATTAAAAAATCTTTAATGTAAAATTTTAACATAATTTTATATATATGAATAGTTTTTCTGATTATTTTTTTTCTGTGCAAACAAAACTTCAATCAAAATGGATCAAAGAATACAAAATTCATTTTTGTTAACTTTTTATCCTCTTGTGAAAATAAATATTTTAAAAAAATAACATTTAAATGGGATAAAATATATTGGGTAAAAAAAAATATTGTTTTTAAAATATCCACTGTTGAAACTTTGAAAAATTAACTTGAATATTAAAACCTCCAAAAATAAGAAGAAATGAAATTTGGATTATAGGCTTCCAGACATGGATGAGGATAAGAAACCATGAACATTAGACTTGTGAACATAAAAGCATACAGTACACCACAGATGTGAAACAGAACATCAAGATATGGCTAACATTGTACTTCTTTCCATTCAGGGCTTCTGTAAATACAGCAGGTCAATATTTCATTTTATTTTTAATTATGTTGTGATGGCTCTTGCAAAAAACTATAAACACTTCACCGTTTTTAGAGGAAGAATTGCTCCTATCGTGTGTTTTCATCCAGTTTATTTCCTAGAGAGGTTTATCCTTTCAAATGCTCAACATGTCGGAGGATTTTATTAATGGGTTTGAAATTTTTAAATGTAAAATAAGCTTTATAATTCCCATAATTATAATATAATATTCCATTACTAATGTAGTCACAGCAGCTTGTGTTTCAGGCTTTGCCACATGTTTGCTGTAGTACCGTCATCTGCCTGGTAGGGGCGGTGTAGCTCACTTCTGCTTCTCAGATGCGGACGCAGTCAGCTCAGAACCGCAAACAGTGGAGCACCTGAGTTCAGTGAAAGGATTCAGTATTCAGTTAAGAGAAAAATTCATCAGCAGTAGTCATGGTAACCCACTAGTTAAAAATTCAGAGTTAAGTCAAATCTGGCAAACTAAATCACCTTACAGCAGCATTAGCTAAAACTATTTATACAGCTTCTGTGCATAAACCAGAAAAACCAAGTCTGATATTAAGAATCGGGTCACAAACTGATTTAGATTTAGTCTTTTTTTTTTTTTTCTTTTTTTTTTAACCCAGAATTGTCCCTGGATGCATTTCTTACTGTGTGGTTGCATCATGTTCAGCCCAGAGGAAGAGGAGGAGTGATCACTCACTGGCAGCGCTCCTGAGTGAGCGTTGGGATGCTCTGAGGGCCTCCGCACTCAGCCGAGGCACCGGCGTCCTCACAGGCCTCGGACGGACTCCAGCATCCCACTGGGCTTGGCCGAGCAGGGTCTCAGCCGTCTTCTTGGTGATTGGGTAGTCCTGAGAGTGAGATGCCCATAGGGGGCGAGACTGGGCCTGAAGATGTGGATGATGATGCTGATGAAGAGAGTGGGGGGATCTGCCAATGGAATTGGAGCTGAGGAACATCTGAAAGAAGAAACAGACAAAAACTTATTTTACCAAATCTTGAAGCCCATTGTGTCCGCTATTTCACCTTTCCCTCAAGCACCAGCATCAGCATAATCACCCCCTCCCCCACACACACACACACACACACACACACTTTAACCTCTCTGCACAGCTCATCATTAACATGCATTTCTGTGTAAACGATGCTCCATAATGCATGATGCCTGCTGGTTGCACCGTCTCCAGGGAATCCTCCACGTTTATCACACCCTTGAATTCAGACAAGGAGGTCCCAGTCTCAGCACGGTTATGGTGGTGATGATAAATGAAGTGTGGTTTACCAGCGACTTGACTTTACGCAGCTTGTAAGCGGCCTCAGACGCTGGTTTTCTCTTGCTATTGTCCATCTTGGATGTGCGGCTCCAGCAGGTAGAGCTTCCGCTTCTTGTTTGCCTGAAGAGAAACGACTGTAAGAGGATGGCTCAGACAGGACTAATATATAAGGCTTTCAATTATATCCCATGTACGAGTCCTTTACTTATTTGGTTAGTCTTAATAGTTAAGTTTATCAACATTACAAATATATAATGGGACATATTTAGTCAAACAAAGAATGTTGATGTTATTTAGAAACGGAGGCTAAAACGAACACCAGTCAGCAAACAGCAGAAATTACCAGAAAAGATGTAGAATTTTCTAAAATCTCATCAAAATGTCAAACCTGATTTATTCATTTATTTAAAAAGTATATTTAACAAACAAAAATATAAATCTATTACTTTGTCTTCACTAAACCTTAAGGTGAACCAATAGGAACTAAATTTAAAATTTAATGCCAGCAACACACTAAAGAAAGTAAGATTTTTTTTTTTTAAATGTATAAATTTCCAGTTGAACATGAACATATCAGATGTTGAAACAGACATTTTACCTTTCCATGTAAAGTATTTGATCCTTTTCAATTCGATGGCAGCAAAACTTCTTTAAAAAAGGTTGAACAAGGGAAACAAGAGGCTGTAAAAGTAATTGGGTTAAATTAAAAACAACTAGGAGGTACATTTGACTAGTATTAGGTTAAAGGTCAGTAGGAGGATCATTTGAGAGAGGCAGAGGCTGTCAGGTTAAAAGATGGTCAGAGGTTTACAAATTGGTTACACTTTAAAAATCCTGGAACAATTTCAGAAAAATGTTCCTCAATCTATAATAGTGAGGACTTTGAAGACTTACAAGTACCTTGGCTGTAAACTGGACTGGACAGACAACACTAACACCCTGTTCAAGAAAGGACAGAGTAGGCTGTCTCTCCTAAGGAGGTCTTTTGGAGTGTAGGGGACACTACTGAGATCATTTGCTGACTCTGTGGTTTCATCAGCGATCTATTATGCTGTGGTCTTCTGGGGCAGCAGCATCTCGACTTGCTGACAAGAAGAAACTGAACAAATTGGGTAAGAAGGCCAGCTCTGTCTGGGATGCCCCCTCCACTAGCTAAGCTTTCGTCTCTGATGGACAAAACGTCCCACACCATGCAGGACTTTTTAACAACACTGAGCAGCTCCTTCAGTGACAGACTGCTTCACCCGCGGTGTGTCGTACCAGTCGTACAGAGTCCAGCAGACTATTTGGTGTGAATTCACCCTTTAAATGGTCTGAGGCAAAGCGGAAAACTGTTCTGTGGTCAGATGGATGAAAATGTGAAATTCTTTCTGGAAAGCATGGACGACGTGTCCTGCAGAGTAAAGAGGAGAGGGAGCATCCAGCTTATCAGTGGACAGGTGAAAAGCTGCATCTCTGATGGTACGGGGCTGCATTAGTGCCTATAACGTGGGCAGCTTCCACATCTGTGAAGCTCCATCAATGCTGAAAAGTAAATGGAGGTTTTAGAGCAACATCTGCTCCTATCCAGACTACGTCTCTTTCAGGGAAGGCCTTGCAGGTTTCAGCAAGGCAATGCTGAACCACATCCTGCATCCATCACAACAGAATGGCTTCACAGGAGGAGAGTCCGGCTGCTGAACTGGTCTGCCTGCAGTCCAGACCTTTCACCAATACAAAACATCTGGAGCATCATGGAAGCAGAAATCCAGACACCAAGGTCCAGGACTGGAGAGCAGCTAGAATCCTGCATCAGACCAGAATGGGAAAATATTCCTCTCCTAAAACTCCAGCAACTGGTCTCCTCACTTCCCAGATGTTTACAGACAGATGTTAAAAGAAGAGGGGATGCTACACAAAGCTGGAACGGCTTTTTACAGATGAGTTGCTGCCATCAGTTTTACAATCGGCTCATATTTTACATGAAATTGCAAAACAAAAAGCTTTAGTGTGATGCTGCCTGCACCGAACACTTCAATGTTCCCTACAGTCTTACGTTCTCGTCGCCTGTTCGATGGGATCCAGGTTGTCCAGATAGTTGAATCGTGTTATATCTTTTGGACTTCTGTCAGAGTCTCTCCATGGTGGTGGAGCAGCTGTTCGCTTCCCCTTCTTAGATTCAAACCCAGAGCTGGCTCCACGAGGCTGGGAAGTGGATGCTGGATGCTCCTTGCTGATGGAGGTAGGCTCTGTTGGCTCTTCATGTGCACTAGTGACTGCTGAAGCATCTGGAACCATCAGCTGCTGCCGAGTTTGTTATAGAACAGACTTTTAATCCTCCTCTGGAAGTTAAAGACGGAGACTGGATTTGCAAATTTTCTAATCTGATCTCCTGACCTGCAGCAGGCTGAGTTGCAGCTCCTGGACAGTCTGGATGTAGAGTCTCTTCCAGACGCCCTGCTCGAATGGTGAGGGGGAAAAGCTGATGCACCAGCCGAACCTCAGACACTTGGGCATCCACAGCTGGTCCAACTCCACTATGCTCCTCCAATGCCAGCTCACCTTGGACAGAGATGGATGTCTTTAATGTTTCTCTTTATTTCTCCAAAACAGAAAAAGCCAGAAATGTTACTTAAGCAAGTGTTATCACCCAGCTCATTAACCGCTTCCATGCATACCTGAGCACATCGACAGAGGCTGCGTGGGTCCAGGAAGGAGAAGAGGTATAGGCATAGGGCTCTGGGCAGCCGGCAGGTGAAGTCCACAGCCTGCAGGGGGAGCTGTTTTCCCACACTGAGGTTCAGGAACCGGAGCTGTTCCACAGAGCAGTTCAGTACAAAGTCCTGCAGCACCGCCTTCCTCTGACTGTCAGACCACCTGGCAAACTGTTAAAAACATGACACAAATATAACACAGCCCCACGCAGATCAGTCATTAACTGCATCTCTATTCATCTGCTTCACTTACCCACTTAGCCAGAAGGCTGCGTCTCTCCTCGAACACCTGAGAAAAGATGGAAAACATTCACTTACGAAAAATAAAGAATGTGGGCCAAACATAAGTTTATTGAATTTGCTCTGGATTTACAGCAGTTCAAGGCCCAAATAAAACTTACTGACACCTGGTTCTTGTTGTTTTCATCACTTCATTTACTAGACAGAACTTACTGACTTCTTCCTGCTTTTTATCCTTGATTTTAAGAGCACAGAAAGTAAGCAAGTAGCTTGCTAGTACCGGTTCGGACCTCTTTTTTCCTTTAGAACTGTCTTAATTCTTGGTGTCATAGATTCAACAAGGTGGTGGAAACATTCCTCTTATGTTTTGCTTCATATCGACATGACAGCATCACACAGTTGCTGCAGGTTTGTTGGCTGCATCCATGATGAGAATCTCCCTTCCACCACATCCCAAAGCTGCTCTACTGGTCTGAGATCTGGTGGCTGTGGAGGCCGTTGGAGTCCAGTGAACTCATTGTCATGTTCAGTAAAGCAGCTGGAGCTTTGTGACCTCACATCATTACATCACCAGCAGCATGAAGCATTGATACAAGACAGGATGGATTCATGCTTTCATCGTGTTTTCACCAAATTGTGATCCTACCATCTGAATGTGGAGACCAGCAACGTTTCTCCATCTTCTATTGTCCAGTGTTGGTGAGTGTGTGTGAATTGTAGCTTCAGTTTCCTGTTCTTAGCTGACAGGAGGCACCCGGTGTGGTCTTCTGCTGCTGTAGCTCATCTGCTTTAAAGTTGGACGTGTTGTGTGTTTAGACCTTGCTCACCATGTCTACATGACTGAATGCATTGAGTTTCTGCCATGCAATTGGCTGGTTAGATATTTTTGTTAAACAGTGTAACAGATGAACCAAATAATTGGTCAGTGAGTGTAGTCCACCACTGTCCTGTTCACCCAGAAAAAATCTGGGGTACACATTACATTCAGTTAGTTAGAAATAAGGTTAAAAAATTTTTAAGGGATTATAAAAGTGTGACACCATGGTGGTTGTTGTATTTTACTTTCAAAATTCTCATCTGCTGTAGACAGGTAACATTTTATTACTCTATATTGGACGGCTTGACAAGAGTTTCCAACAATAATCCCTCCCGTGTGAGGTTATATCAGGTGTTGACAAATGACTAATCTATATGCGGTGCCATCTAAGAAAGTTGAGATTGCAGGTGTCTGGTTAAGGCTTGCATCTTTCCCTTCAACACAATGAAATTCTTACAGATTCTTTGAATAATTCAATTACATAATTTGCTGCAGAAGAAGAAATAAGCATGTGCTACGCTTTTGTACCAAGTCATGGTCACAATGACAATTGAGAGGATAGAACTATTTAGCTTTTATCACATCTGTAGCCCTAAATTTATGTGTTTCACGTCTGAAAAACTGCATTTGTTTTATCTTATGAAATGAGTTCTACTAAAGTAGTACATGTAAAGAATCACTGCTTTTCCATTCTCAGACTATGCTGTTTTTTTTCTTTGGAAAACTGATAATTGTTTCAGAATGAGCTGATCAGGACCTTGCTGTTGGCCAGTGGATGGTTCAGAGGGGTCCAGGCGCTCCGTTTGGTCTGCAGCTTCGCACGGCTAGCAGGGGGCTTTGGTGCAAATGGCATCTTGGAGTAGAAACAGAGCACAAAAATTCCCAGAAGTGAGACTTTTTTCTAGTTAGTTGTCATTTTTGTCCCTTTTAATCAGAGCTGTAACACTTTCTAACATCCACCTGAACAATTGTGTTGTTTATCATCCTAAAATATTACACAATCTCACAAACAATGTCAGGTTATAATCAACTGATGTCAGACTTCGTACTTGCTAATTTCCTCACTTTCCTGTTTTTGTGATGCTATACAGTGCAACTCTAGCTAAATTTCTTGCTAACATTATATCGAAAGAAAAGGCCATGTTTTAATAGTTAAGAAATTCAGACCTGACACCAGATTGAGGAGTACGGTGTGGGATATTTTACTCACCATTAGTTATTTTGATCTGCCAGATGAGAAAAGTAAAACTTCTGAACACATCTGCATACTCTTTTTTTTGTGAGGGGCCTTTACGTCCTCTCCTTCTCTTTCATTTCCCGTGCACAGTTGACTTGTTTCCATAGTAACAGTAAGTATACTCTCCTTAAATGGACTGGCTGCCAAAGTCTGTCACACACAAGGGGGGAGTGCAATGCAAAGCACAGTGGAGCGTGCAGGCTTCACTGAGTAATGAAGACAAATGTTGCGCTAAAGTCCTTAAAATGTTATTCTGAAACACTGATGCTGCAAAAACATGTTTAAAGCCTGATTTAGAAGATCTATAGAATACCTTAAAAATAATTTGTATTGTTATTAAGTCTATTCGTTACAATTTGATGTTTTTACCAAGTAAAAATTATATCTGGCACCAAAGACAGCTGGAGGGCTGATGATCAAACTTTTTATTGTCTCTGCAGCCGCTTGATGAAACATTCAGTCCCACCAGTCAGAGTAGTTTTCTGTTAGAGGCAGAAAAGCTCGTCCTCGGATGGGCGGTCGCGCGCAGCGAAGACAGGGCCTGCTGTGAAGAAAGGGTAGAGAGTGCGTAACCGGAAGCAAGACTGTGCAACCTTCAGAGTAATAGCGTAAAAAGAAATTGATATAATAAATAAATTACAATTTGAACTCTGAACAAATGAGCTTAAACTATCTAAGTACAACAGAAAAATTAGACAAATGTTGTAGTTATTTGTAAATACTAGTGCATAATTTAATTTCAGACTATCTTAAGCACTGTAATTTTGTAATTTTGTAGCAGTCCTTAATTTAACTTAGTGTATGTCTGTAATGTAAACTAATTTGGTTTATTTTATTTATTTATCTTTTTTAATAATCTTCCTAAATACAAGTAAGCAAAGCAGTGTTTACATCCTGGAAGAAGGGGTGGAAGGAATGGAAAAATACAAATACCTGGGAATTCAGATGGACAACAGATCAGACAGATAATGCAACATGTAAGCTGTCAGAGGAGACTATTTCTTGAGTAAGCTGAGATCATTCAGTGTCTGCACCAAGATGTTGTATATCATCTACTGTGAAAAGTGCTCCAAAGCCATCTGTTAGGCAGCAGAACTGTGAAGAAACAACGGTGTGTTCATTCAGAGGCTTCTTCAAGTATGCTGCAAGACACAAAGGTAAATGAGGTAATTCCTGTGAGCAGCCATCACCCTCTAGAGCAATACTTGAATTTTTAATTTTTTTTTTTGTAATTAAGAATAAACTAATATAAAACCTGCTCCAACATCATAATTTCCCCGGGAAATTAAGTATTTAAATTAAATTAAATTTTCATTAATTTAATTAAACTTTTCTGATTTGATTTATTGAAACGCACTTAAAAAGCTAAAATAATATTCATTTATTCATTTATTTATTTAGTCATTCGTTAGTGTTCACGTTTCTTACATACGAAGTCGGGGTTTTAAATTTGACGGTTCATACCGGAAGTTATTTTTAAACTCTCGCGTGATTGACGCTTGACAGAACGGGAGGTGGGAGAGGAGACGAGGGGGGTCCGGTGGAGGAGGAGAACAGAGAAAGAGGACAGGAGGAGAGGAGGTGAAGAGGGCTCTGCTGGTGGGGGACATTCACTCATTGTTACCAACTCGAGGAGTGGCGACGGAGACCTCGTTGGTACACGTGAATTTCGGGGAGAACATTCAGGTAAAGTTGCTATTAATTTATCCGTTTTTTTTGGATATAAATGGGCGTGATGTTTTGTCGCGTGCGACCATCTCTCTTACCGCCCGGCTCGTTGTTAAATGATAACACCGGTGTGCGGAACAGGCTGCATATGCCACGGCTGCTATCAGTCAGGATAAACCAACCGTCATCTTTTGTCTGCGTTACTTTGCTTGACACTGCTCGGTGTTAAATGAATTTTCCGGTGATAAATTACTCACAGCGGGACGAAACAGACACAACCGCGAAAAGCCACCTCTGCTTACATTAGTTAGCTAATGTAACATAAATGAGCCGCAATTAATATTTGAGGACCAGCTCGGAGGTTCGAGAGGAGCTCGTGCATATGACGCACAGGTAGCTAACTGCGCACTAATGTCGCATAAAGACTTTTAATGTGGCTTGACTTGTTTGACATTTGTGTTTTTTTAAAAAGATGTAACTAATTTTATATTAATAAAATAATATAATTAATTGGTGAGGTGTTGGGCTGTTATAGTTGTGTACTGACATTTATACACAACACTTTTAGTAACATCAATGGCGAAAGCACAGATTTTATTAAAATAAAATGCAGTCACATTGATAAAAGAAAATAAATTGTGCTATGCTTAATTTTAGGTTTATTGCAAAACTACCATAGAAAAAGCAGTGTAAATGCTTAAAATAGTAATAATGTTTTTATTTGACCTGCACATAAGTGCATTTGTTGTACTTTTTACGAGTAACTAATGTTATAATTGAAACTACTTAACCCATCCACTATGGTTATTAATTTAAAATCAATTGTTACCACACCATCTAAAAACACAAAAAAACCAACAGTTTTTTTTCTTTCTGTTTTTCCATTGACAATCTAAATTCTTATATATATATATATATATATTTCTCTCACATTGTGTTATTTTATCCCAACAATTTTTAAAGCTGAATTCTTATTTTTCTTGTTGCACATTTTCACCATGTCCAGTGAGGAAGAAGAGGGAGGAGTGTGAGCCTTCTGGTGGCGCAGTCTCCACGGCATCGCTCAGGTGGCGAAGGTGTAGCTGCTGACTGGTATCTCCACAGCAATGGATGCCACCAGCTTCAGTCATGGCTGTGTTGGCCTCTGCGGCCCAACCCCACCTGTTTCTGTGTGATCTAAACAAGAGGAGCCCTGTGACTTCCCTTCCCTGGTGAATGACCCTCATGCTAAGGGGGCTCAGCCTCTCATCACGTCCTTGGTTTCACAGAATAGAAATGGATCTCCTCTGGGTGCTGTCTGTGTCAATGCTGACGGCATGTGTGGCCATTCCTATGGATGCAGCAGCAGGGAGCCACAGCCTCTTTACATGTGAACCCATCACCTTGCGTATGTGTCAGGGGCTTCCATATAACTCCACTTTCATGCCCAACATAATGAACCACTATGACCAGCAGACGGCTGCTCTCGCCATGGAGGTACAGTAGATATAGTGCATATATTTCTCCATATATTTTTCAGATAAAATATCTTTTTTTTCTTTTATGTGGACAAAAACATAATTTTCCCCCTTTCCCCCCCATCAGTTTTTTAATCTAAACATTGCTGATTAAGAAAAGAAGCTGTCAATGTGACAATATTTAGACAACAATGTTATTTAAAAAACATCCAGACTCACTAAAACATTCCTTCTGTATTAGTTTTAAGTTGCACCAGCACCTTTTTAATCCACAAAATCTAATCAGCAGTTATATAAAAAGTGCTCTCAAACATAACTGCAACACGCAGGTCCTGCTTGGAGGTGCCAACACTTACTAATGCAAGAAAAGATCTAATAAATTATTAGTCTAAGTCTTTTTGAATTCATAATTCACAACCACAATTATTAGTATGAGTTGTCCTAAGGTAATAAACAGGAGAACCTGGCACTTGTGATTAAATGTGCTTTAAAAAATTGCCTAGTCACCTTTTTCAACAGTGTAATTTTTCCAGATTTTATAGGCCACAAGTCAGATTTTCCCACCAATTTATAACATTTTTATTCTAAAGCATTGTTACAGTTTCACATTATTATTTTCTGTGACATTTTTGTTTTTGATGGTTACTGTAAAGACAGGAAATGTGGGCATTTTAACCCTCTCATGTATTTATGTACTTACTATCTTGCTATTTTTAATTTTTAAATGATTTGCTCATTATAGGAAATTATATAGGAACTTTAATTTATTGAAAAAAAAAAAATATATATATATATATATATTCATATTCTGCACTTTTTTCTTTTTTGCCTAAATTGTGTCAGAAATAGGCGACGAGTTACTTCGTGCTTAGATCTAGTTAGTGTGACATTTAAATTTACAAAAATCTTTGCAGTTTATTCAAAACTAGCTATTGTAATTATCAGCCAGTTTAAGTTTTTTTTTTTTTTTTCATATTACAGTTTTTTAAAGCAATGTGACCCTCCTCACATTTGTCTCCATATATATAAAATACACACATCAGGACAGAGAGTTTGTAATCTAACTATCTTCCTTTTCTCCTTGCATAAGGGATGCTTAACTGTCTCCTTCATGGCTTCACACTAGCCTACATAACTAGATCCACCTGAGTGAATGCTGAGAATTGAATTCATCTTGAAGATAGCAGCCTACTTTAATTTGGTTCATGTCGCTTCAGGGACTGGGAGCGTACTACCAAAATATTAAAGACAATATTAAGTTTTAATATTTGTCCCTGCCGCCATAAGAACAATGTTTTATTTATGAAGCAGATTTAACCGTGTGCATTGTTCACATGGATCACATCTGTCATGTTTACTGATTTAAGATCATCTGCTTTACATAACCGGTTTTAAGCTTTTGGTCAACAAGGCTTGTACTGGAAGATAAAAAATAACTATTTTTGTTTACATTTTGGTACAAGTGCTGGGTTAAAAGCTCACATTTCTACTTTGAAGTGATGCTGTGATTGGAGCAGATGTAGAAAATCCCCTCTTATACAGGCTGATCAGTTGTAAAGGTCAATCAGTGTGCTCTGCCCATCTGTGTGTGTTCTATCAGTCTCCATTAAAAGCATTTATCTGTCTTCTGCATCGTGTTCCAGCTCCCTCCACCTCATTTAGCCGTTGACCCAGCCCTGCCCCACCCTGCCTGACATGGCGATATGCGACATCCTGAAAGCCATCTGTGCCCGCTCGGTGTAGATTCCCTGAGTGAGACATGGATGGGGATGCGGGAGGAGCAGTGCCACTAAAATCCAGGGTTATGTAACCTTTGAACATGGCCTTCCCAGCTGTGGGAGCACAGCATCACAGCTGCACTCTTATTTGGGCTTCAACTTGTAAACATTCACATGTTTATTGGCTTATAGGAACACTGTGTCTTCTCTTGTTATTACTGAAATACTCGATCTAATCTTATTTTAAAACTATTCATAGGCTGCTTTTAAATGTTTATCAGGAAAACCTTTTTGAATTTTGCTGGTGTGAGTTAAATAATTAACATCATTAATGAGATGTTAGTGAGCCAGTTCTGTGTTGTTGAGGCCCGGTTAGCTTTTTGCACCTAATCACAGTGTGTGTGTTGTAGTTAACACAGAGAGGCGCTTCTGGTTTTGACGCTGTTCACTTTGATTCGTCATGGATTCAAAATTAAGTCTCTTTTAGTCCTTTTGGGTTTGAAGAAGCCCAATATGTTCCAGCTCACGGACACCGCTCCTCTCTTTGCATCGTTGTCCTGATAACCTGGCCCGTATGCAGTTCATGGGAGAATCCAAAGCCTATAAGACGTTGATGGCAGCCAAAGGGGAATTGACAGCTGATTTGTAAAGAGAATTAGGGCAGCTGAACAGCCATGATAATGATGATGAATGCCTTGCACTGTGGAGAAAATGGGACGGGAACCAGCGCCTGCCATTCTTGCAGTTTTTCCTTAAACCCCCTGAAGTGGTGCCTTCTTTTCAAGGCTTTTAGTTGTTTAGGGAAAAAAGAGGCAATTTCTCATTATCATTAGTTATAAACCTATGAAAATTAGTAGAACCGCTATCTATTGATGTTTCTAATCGTTTTTGTGTGAAGTTGCTAGTCTCTTGATGCTTTTGTGTAATTGGACCACATCAAACAGGAGAAAGCTAAAAGATGATTTCTAAAAACAATGTTTTATAGTCCGTGTTTATCCTTTCCCATCCTGTCATCCCTGACCGCCATATGACCTCACATCTGAAACGGGACAGAGCCCCTGGGGGCTAAAAAAAAAAAAAATGTATTTTTTTAACCACGGTGATACTGTATCACACTCACAAGATAAGTGAGAGCGTGGCGGATTTGACTGGCATTACAAAAAGAAGAAAATAAACGGGATAAAATCCCCTTATTTAGATGTAGATGGTCTCTGCAGCTCCCAGATGCAATTAAAGCAGCGTGGGCTCATCGTAGGAAATTAGTTTTGTCGCCATTAACTGGGTTTGACATCCAAAGCTGACAGCATCTGGGTCACAATTTACCGACAACGTCAAGTACGACAACGCTGCTTCTTTTCTTATGCAGGTCATGTATAACTTCTGCACTTCTATGTTTACATATCTAATAGTTTCTGGGAAAAGTGGAGATAATTTGTCTTCATGCTGTTTTTTTATGCCACAATATATATTTTCTTGGTATGATAAACCTAATGTGTAAATTCACATGAACACTCCTTATAGGTCTTTAGGTTTTATTTATTTCTGTCATTTGATGCAAACATAAAATAATAGAGAAAAAAAATATCTAGCTAGTTTTTCTAGTTTTTGACTTCCTGCTGTCCCTTAGCAGAATAGCTGCAGTTTAAGACATGAATAATACTGGAGCTGTAAAAAATAAAAAACAAGTCCATACCTGAAACTAAATACTTCTACAAACTATTGGGTAAAAAAAGCATTCATTTCATAGCCAAATCAGTCATGTTTAAACAGCAAAGTCATCCATCAAAGATGGAGATTTTTACCTTTTTTCCATCAGTATAATGTTCAGATTGTTCTGCGAACCCGAGTCTACACAATTAGAAAACTGCAAATGACACAGTAACATTTAGGGCTCATTCACATCAGCCCTTTTTGAGTCAAATCCTGCTCCTTGCTCGGAAAGTCGGCTTTGTTTGGAGCATTGTGAATGCACAAAGAAATTCTGATTTGTATCAATAAAGGTCAGATGTGGAAGAGCTGCAAAAATTTGAATAGAAATATGATCAACCCAAGAGCGCTAGGATCTGACGCAGCTCCATGTTTAGCTGTTATGTGGTAGAGACCGAAGTTGTCCTGCATTAACCAATAGATGAACGAGTTTTCTTCTTCCTTGTATGTCTTGTCTTTTTCCTCTGTAATTTTTGGTGCAGCACTGCCTGTGGTGGAGAGTGGAACACGTTATGTAAAACCCTGGTTTGTTTGAGTAGTGCAGTGTGAACGCCAACTCGCTCCAGAAGAATGTTTCACCCTCCAACTGAACCGATTCCCCAACATAGACTGTATATAAAAGATGGACAAAGCCTCTCTGACGTCACCTGAAGGTTTTTTAAGAGCTGATTTGAAGCTCATTGGGCGGTTCCCACGGTCGCCATCTTGGCAGTGTCACGCGTGTCATCATTCCTGGAAAATCCCCAAATGGGCAAAGACATCGATCTGAGAGGGGGACTGTGAAGATGGGAGTGGATGATTGACACCCATCAAACTCTGAGCTGCCTGTAGCTAACCGAGCTAACCCGGAGCTAACGGTAGCTAACTAGCTTAACTAGCTAACGGAGGCATGTAGCGTAAAGCTAAGGCGCACTGTTAGCCGACTAAAACCGCGGTTGTGCTGCACTCTCCCTACTTGTTGTGAACATTGTACACCTGTCAATCAAAAGTACTCGCCCCTAATTATGCCAAATTTCAAGATTAAATAACATCCAAAAAATGAGTTAGAAAAAGAATTCACCCCTCTCACAGTTGTCATGAAGGTAAACGTGACCTATTAATCCTAAAATGTTTTTTGTACCAGGCTTTAAACATGTTTATTTCTGTTGTGAAGTTGGCCTTTTGAACATGGGAGTCTATGGGGATTTGCTCTGATTTGGAGCCAGCCCCTAGTGGACGAGGGGGGAACTGCAATTTTTTGCATTTCCACATAGGCTTCACATTTTACCACCGGAGGATGCCGCTTGGTTTCTCACTGTACACGATCCTGGTATGAATGTACCCGTAATGTCAACCTTACATCAGGTTAACATTAATGTCATTTAACCTACTTACTGTATATTTACCTTTACTTTAATGTACAAGGCTGGTGGCACAACCTCCATCTATCCATTTTCTATACTGCTTAGTCCAATGCAGGGACACGGAAGGGCTGGATCTTATCCCAGCAGCTACTAGACACCCAGGATAAACCCTGGACAGGTCAACAGTCCATCACATGAATGCTGTCAAACATATTCGTTGTATTTCCTTCTTTGTATGCAACTTTTTTTATGCTTTACAAACTGGCGACTGCCCTCCACAATGACACCTTTGTTATTTGTTTCTATAAGCAAAAAAATCCGACAATGATTTAATCTGTTTGAAGAGAATAACGCTTTGCTGTTCTTTCCTATTTGAACCCGCTCATTCTGCAACGCAAGTGGTAGCAAGTTGTGCTAATCTGCTAATATGGTTTACATAATAATCCTGCATGGAAAGTGATATTGATATTGGAAGGTCTTTATGATTAATCATTCGTGCTGTTTAATACTAAACAATCGTGACATCTTTAGTTTTAGTACCACTTAAGAAATATTTCTGGATTGATACTCACTGCTATAGAGAGCTCAATGTTTGTATATCTGGCTTTGCTTTGTGGAGATCTACCAAATAAGTTAGATATTGCATATTTGATATGCTTTAATTGTGGGAGAGAATTTATTTTGAAACAAGGTGATTTTCTAGTGGCTGTTGGGAGCTGCTTGTACGTCTGTTTAGGGCCAGATGGTCCAGTGAGGTCAACTGAAGAATGCAATTACATTAGATATATAACTAGGTTTGTTTATATAAATCTGAAGCCGATAAATCATTTTAAGGATGGTTTTATTGATCGAATCGTTTGTTTTGTTTGTGCTGTGTGAATGAGACACCGTTTTTAATCTTCTCAGTCCTACATTTGCTCATTTCCCCCTCCTTAAATCAGCCTCTTGTCTCGGGTTTACAACACGTCCAGAAAACTGTGTCGTGTTACAGCTGCTGTGCAGAACAACCCAGATACTCCACCCATTTAGTGTGAATGGATTTGTAAAGAAGAGCTAAGGTTTGTGTGTGTGATACGACCATCTGATAAGTGCAGCCTGTTTAAACACACAGGAGTGCCTTTATGTGTGTGTTTCTTGTTAGTAAAGATGTATCCCAGCAAAGCTCGCACACATGCAGACACAACATGGTCTTGATAATCCTACCCAGCGTGACCCACGCTATAAAAGAGTCTCTTGTTTTATTTAATGTCCAACACCGTGTTTATTGGCTGTGGGGTGAATGAGGAGCACATCCAGAGAGCAAGACGCTGGTCCACAACAATCTTTCTGTGTTTGTTTAAGTATAAATGGATATTACACACCGTCTCAGCCAAACACTTTCTTAGCAGTGAATGACACGGCCGATTGGTCGACCCATCCTCCTATGTCGCTCCTCTTTCTCACCCCCCCCTCCTGCACCTCTTTTGTCCCCCCCCTTTACACAAGGCTCACCCGTTGCCCAGGGAACGGTCCCAATTGTGCTGTTAACAAAGGCAGCAGAAGCTTTTTTTTTTTTTTTTTTTTGCTTCCCGGGAGGTGGTCCCCTCCACCCTGCACCCTGACCTTCCTCAACCCCTTTTTCCTCCCCCCTCCTCCTTCTCGTTGATGCATCCCTTGTTGCTATGGTGCTGAGCTTGGAAATGTGGAGATTTGGAATGGCTAAAGAGGAGAAAAATGGGAGAAAATGTTTAAGGGGAAAGGGCTTAACAGGGGAGGGATGTTGGGAAGGGAGGTGACTGGGAGGTATTTATAAAAGAACAAATCATTGAAGGCCATTCGGCCATGGTGAGATTTGTTTTTTTTTTGTCAGCTCAGCAGCTGAGTCAGATTCTTTAATAAAAACTAATTACTGTAATGAAGGTACATACAGCCACCCCTGGATGCACTTAATTAGACTGAATTAGTAATGAATACCACAATAGTCTTGATGTAATTCAGAGCATGGTGAATAAACTCAAAACTGCATGAGGTGAAGCTTAGGTCAAGGCCGTTTTTCTTTCCAGCCTCTTGATTTGTTTTTTTTTTATCCAACACAACTATATGTAGAAATATGCAAAACCATGGGATAAACAAATAAATCTTTGCAGGTTCAACGCTGGACTGCAGATTAATATAAGTAGGATATAGGGCTGGGACATATAGCCTTAATAAAATCAGATTTTTCTAATCTAATATGATTTCTGATTCTGTTTTTTTCATTTCCTTAAAAACATTATTAAACGTATTAATAACAATAATAAACTAAAAGCTTTTGGTGATAATGTTTAACCTTGTGGAAAGACACATCCTGTGGTTGTGGAAAAGATGTTGGTCTGTCCAAGAAGGGTCAGCTCATTGGCATCAAGCAAAGAAAACATCTAAGGAAATGCTGAAATTACTATATCTGAACTGTCTAATGTATTATTACAAACTTAATTTTTAAGGATAAGGACATGAAAGGATAATGGGGAACCATCATCTTCCAGGAGGAAATGTGGTCAGAAAAAGTCTTAAATGTTGGCTGTGGTTGATCATTTAAACATTTAGTGGAATCAAATCATAAAAAAACACCAGTAGAACTAATGACTATGTTTAATAGTGAAAGTAAGAACATTTCCACATTAATGTGAAGGGAACTCAAGAGATTGGGACTGAACAGCTGTGTAGCCATAAGAAAACCACTAATCAGAAAAAAGGTTTAAATTTGCTAGTGAGCATAAAAGTCTGACTCTGGAGGAATGGAAGAAGGTCATGTGGTCTGTGTCCAGAGTGATGGGAGGGGGAAGTGATGGGGCAGTTGGTCAGGTCTTGGTTCTGCAGCATTATGTGCCCAAAGAATGAGGTCAGCTGACTAACTGAATATACTGAATGAGCAGGTTATTACATCAGTGGATTTTTTTCTTCCCTGATGGCATGGCCATATTTCAGGATGACAATGCCCGGATTCATCGAGCTCAGATTGTGAAAGAGGTTCAGGGAGCATGACACATCATTTTCACACATGGACTAGCCACCATAGATTCCAGACCTGAACCCCGTTGAGAAGCTTTGGGATGTGCTAGAGAAGGCTTTGTCCAGTGGTTGGACTCTCCCATCATTAATACAAGATCTTGGTGAAAAATTAATACACTCCGGATGGAAATAAATGTATGGATTGATACCACAATTTCTCAAACAGAGTATAAGTACTTACATTTGAGTTCTTATTGATTCAGAGAACTGATACGAGTAGTAATAAATCCCATTACAATTCACTGGTAAGGGCTCTGGACCAGAATGTCAGATGCGATGACATTCATCCTGGTGCATCCTCTAAATCAGTGTTTCTCAATCCTGGTCCTCAGGACCCACTGCCCTGAGGTAACCCTACATTAACGCACCTGGATGAGATGATTGGCTTGTTAACAGGCTTGCAGAGAACTTGATAAGGAAGTTTATTAATCTAGTAGCCAGTCCAGCGTTCCGTGAGCCGACGTCCGTTTTAGACACCAGTTGGCAGCAGTAATGCACCGCTTTGCAAGTTGTTTCCAACCGCCCAACATGCCCTAAACACTCGCTTATCCTTTCTTTAAAGGCTTGCGTAGTTTCTACAGGTGTTGTCCTCATCTTCATTCTTCTGCTTTTTTGTTCCCTTGCTGATCCTCTTCTTCTCTGGTTTGTTTCTTTTGCTGGTCGCATCGCCCCCACGATTTTCTGGTATTGCTCCATCTCCTGCGTCAAGCAACCGATAGCTAAGCTCCCTGAAAACGGACCAAATTATGTGCATAACCGACGCAGAAGACTGAGGAAACTGTCTACCCGTCTTCTGCGTCAAGCATAAATGGGCCTTAAGACATGCAAGATAGTGGGTCCTGAGGACCTGGATTAAGAAACAGGGATTTTAATATAAGGCTCAAGAACTCAGAATCTTTAAAAATAAGGAGAATAAAGTGATTTTTGGTGGATTATGGTCACAACTAAGGCTTCTACTGGCTCAAATTCAGCTTCTCTTGCTGAGAGACCGTATTCAGATGTCAATTTGACATGAATTATAATTTTGTTGTTACCCATTAATGTATAAAAAATTAACACATTAATTCCACAGATTAAACTCTTTGCATTAACGTGTTAACTTTGACAGCCCTAGTTTTTTTTTACATTGGTTTCAGGTTCTATTGTATCAGAACACTCTCATAAATGTCGCGTACAAGTACACGCACATAGTTTCGGACTGATGCCCGATACTGGTATCGGTATCGGTCCATCCCTAGAGATAAATGTTGTGACATTGCAGAAGCTTATTGAGAACGCTACAGAGAATGGTGCTGTAATCAAAGAAAAGGGGGACTATTTGTTTATTTTATTTTTATTTATTAATCTATTTTTATGGGCAGTGTGTTATTTAGCTCTCTCTATATTTAAGTTAAAGTATTTAAGTAAGATTTCGCTTATTTAAGTGAAATCTGACGTTTATGGATTAGGGCTCATTTAGTGCTGATGAGCAATAATGAGAGCCTGAATGTAATTTTAGAGCAAAACTAAGAATCATTTGGCTGCATTTTAAGGAAATTCAATTCCCTGTCTAATCTGTGTTGGACTGTAGTTATTCCACTGAAATTTAAAGGTAGACTATTGGATTTAAAAATGTCTCGACACCACATTTGTTTTTTATCATCATGTTAAATCATTTGTGGCGTAACGATAAAACCACCAGTCAAATGATGTGTAGGTGCGCTTCCTGCTCACCAAACTGGTCTGACAAGTTAGGACATGGACACAGGACCTGTGGGGGTGTCCTGTGGCGTCTGGCAGCAGATCCTCAGGGTTTGCCTGATCGGGCCTCTGCCAGCACTTCTTGTTGGCGCTTGATTGGATTTGGATCTGTGGAGTTTAGAGGCCAGGTCAACAGCTTGGGGTCTTTGTAGTGTTTCTTCAGCCATTCCTGAGCAGTTTTTGTGTTGTGACGGGATGCATTGTCATCGTCCTGTTGGGGGGGAGCTGTCGCCATTCAAATGCTTGGAACCAGTTTCCCAGCAGCGCATGGCAATGAGTGAACTGAGGTTATTTACTTCACCTGTCTGGTCTGCTTTAGTCTGCACTGGGTCTTTTTGCTACTGAGTCAGATTTTCTTCATTATTTCTTGATCACTCTGTTGCCAAATGTCAGTAGTTTGGTTTTTAGTATTTAAATCAGATTGAGTTACTGGGACAGTGTTGGACCAGTTCTCTGTGACTTGTCCAATGCCTGTTTAAAGAACAAGATATTTGTAAAAAAAAAAAAAAAGCAAACAGTAAAAGCAGATTAGCATTTAGCTATATTTAGAGTCCCAGAACACTCTGCTTTGCTAATTTACATGTCTGCCTGTGTGAGCCTGTTTTATCCTCAGTGACATGTCACTCCACATTTTTAGAGATCACAAAATATCCTAAAAAAATAAATATGCAATAACAGTAGCAGTGGAACTGAAGCTGAAATTACATTAGCATACCACTCCATCCCCATGCATCCATTGGAGAGAGCTGTGTAACATATACACTCATCGGCCACTTTATAAAGCACAGCTTGCTGATAACAGGTTGTTTCACCACATCCCAAAGCTGCTCTACTGGACTGAGATCTGGTAACTGTGGAGGCCGTTGGAGTCCAGTGAACTCATCGT
>JBAMHW010000025.1:4856578-4866890 GCA_037177495.1 Rhadinocentrus ornatus | reverse complement strand
AATTTTTTTTTAATTTCCTGTGTAGTTCTCTATAGTATTTTCTTATCATATATTACTCTCTACTTTGAACCTATGTACATGGTGGTGATGGGAGTCTGTGAGCCGGCCGGTTTGGTTGTGCAGCAAAGTCTACGCTATGATGGAGGACACCTCCCTGGCTGCCGGATGATGTCGCTCATATTGAACCAATGAGGAAGAGAGTAGCACGGTTGAATTTGTGACGTCAGGAGAGCCGCTGTGTGCCAGATCAAAAATAAAAAATATAAAGTCACTGCACTTATGAGGAGCAAAATAACTATAATTAAAAAAAATTCTCTCTTTTTTTATGTTTTCATAATTTCTTAAATTCTTTGCAGCACCTGAAGAGAAAGCGACTTGTGGGAAGTGAGGAGGGATGTTAAACTCCACCCGTCTGCACCTAGAAGCAGATCTCCCTTTCCTTGTCTAAGATTGATAAATAAATTAAAATTGTCCCCTGAACCCCAGCTCCTATGTACAAGTACAAATCATCTTCTCTCAGTAATAATCCTTTTAGAGTCTATGAATGTGGGGGGCGATGGTGTTGGGGGGGTTGTGTCAGCGCAGCTCGATGCTTCAGTCGACAGTGAAAACGAGAAGTTTTCTCCTCCTGGATGAACACATGCTCACTAGCTGGCCGGTGCCTACAGCATCTCTAACACCCACTAATTTATAACCCCTCCGTCAGGATTTCCCTCAATCTTGTTGCATTTGTGCCCCGGGGGGGTTGTGAAGTGGGCGAAATGTTCATCTGGAGGGAGCGGGCAGGCTGGAGGTGCAGTTCTCTGGGCTGTGAGGCAGCGGCGACTGGGGGGGTGGGAAGGAGTTTGAAGTCCTGTGCTGTCGGATGGGTGAGAAGTTAAAAGGTCGATGAGGGAGGTGGGGACTTCATGTGTCCCAGCCCATCCTGTCTGTGCTCTCCAGGGACAGAGACTTGGTTTTGTGTGGGGATGCTGGACTAGGGGGGCTGCTGAAGGTGGAGCTGTTGGAGGCCGTTGAATGACGGGGGGAGTCGGAGTCCTGGGAGGAGAGAGAAAGAGGTAGAGGATTGATTCTGGCTCATGAAACTGATGACACATTCAAAAACATGACTCCTCCCGCGGTGCAGGAAGCTTTGCTACAACGTGCATCGCTCTTCATCTCTGCAGGAACATCGTCTTCAGCTTCAGCTGGAGGGAAACAAACTATGCAGGCATGGCGGATGAAAGGGTGAGGGGGGGGGGGGGGGACTGTACTCACAGTCTGACTCAGAAAAAGACAAAAGGATGCAGATTGTGTTACAGTTCACAGGATGTGAATCTCTTCCTGATTCCTCGGGTTTTTTCTGTATGATGCTGTTTCCAGGTCACAGCGTCGCCCTGATGTTGGTTGTTTCAATGTTGGGGCCATAAACAATCACAGCATGCAGATTTTGTGCTTTTACCACCTGGTTTCCAACCAGTTTGAGTCTTTCTCTGGTTGGAAACGTGGGCAGTCCGTCGGGGAGCGGCATGGAGGCGAACATGCTCTGTGATTGGCTGGGTGGGCAGCGATGGGAAGCAGCGTTGCACCGTCCAATCAGCAACCAAAGATAAAAAACGACTGACTGGTGGTGCAGCTGATGCTTGGGGGAAGGATGCAACAAGTAAATCAGATACTGCTGAGATGGTGCAGCGGGAGGACGTGGGGGGCAAAGAGGGGTGGCAGATTTTCAGTAACTGTGTGTTTGTGTTCTGGATGCAAATACACTGTTTGTGTGTGTGTGCGTGTGTGACAGTGTTCTCACTTGTGTGTTTGTTGCAGTCTGAAAACATTACCTTCATCTTACTAAGCAGGGTCCTTAAAGCCCTTTTCAGATCGGGGGTCTTCTCCGACGGTGAGACTGCCTGCCACTGCAGAGGAGAGTTCAGACTCAGCACCCAGCCCACAGACAACATGCTGGGGTGGGAAAGGAAGCGGGTGTGGCAGGCGGGGAGCGAGGGGTACAGCTAGGTGGAGGGAGGCGAGATATGGGGCAAAAAATGGAGCTGAAGGCGTCCAGGACTCATGGGGCCAGAAGAATGAGGAGCCCTGTGACAGGATGAATGGCAGGCGGCTGGAGAGTGGGTGGGGGCGTGGGTGGGGGTAGACGTTGCTCATGGCGCTATCTGATCTCTGCAGGATGACTAACTACATCTATGGAAAACAGCTCATTCTGTTGGAGTTTAGGTTAAAACGTCCTTCTGGTATGATGGAGAGGAATTTACACTATACTGGGTGAACTCCATCACCAGCGAGCTCTGAGCTTACTGGGAGCTAACCAGCTGACTGGATGCTTGTGACTGATGGGAAAAGGGAGCAGGTTTTTTTTTAAAGGGAGTCGTCGGACTACTTCTACGTTTGCAGGACAGAAACACAATCATGTCTGTTCATACAAAGCTGAATAAATCCGTTCAAACACACTTAATTAGTAAAAGTTATTCAGATGAGGTTAGTTTGCTGAAAGTGGCTCCATTTAAAGGGGAAATAAACAGAGTTTCCAACAGTATAAGATTTAAACAGAGTTAAGTATACGGGTTGTACCCATTAAAAGCTTCTAATCTTCTCTACCAAACAGCTGATTCTGCTGTTTTGGATGATTAAAGTTTGAAGAAATAATCTAAGAATCTCCTACCTTAACAAACAGGAGCCTCAATATCACGTGGAAGACCCCAACACAGCCACAACGCCCTGATGCCTCCTCCATATGCTGGTCATGAGCTTGGTCGTTTCTACCAGCATTTATCACCAGTCAGCCACTCTGGTACCAACAGTAAACCCAAGCTGACCCCACAAGTGTAGTCTACCAACCGGAAAGTTGGTGGATTGATTCCAGGCTTTCCCTGAAGTGTCCTGAAGACATTGAACCTCTCAATGTGTGCCTCCCAGGGTATAAATGTGTGCTAGTAGAAAGCACTTAGTATTAGAGTGTGTGTGAATGGGTGAATGTGGCATGTAGTAAAAGCGACTAGAAACAGTCCATTTACCGTATAGTTCAGTCCCAGACTGGACTAATGGGATGGCTGCTGGTTGCAGAATCTCCACATCTCCCAGTGAGGGAGGTGCCGTCCCACACCATCACACTGCCTCCACTAAAAGCTGTTACCCTATCGGTGCATCAGCATGACGTTCCCCACGTCGTCTCTACGCTTTCACCCTATAATCCCGTCTGACTGCTGTAGCAGGATCAATGCTGTAGCTGCTGATAATCAGACACCAGAGAAGCAGCACCTGGGATCCCGGGAGCTCAAAACAAGAGTCACCAGCAGATTAAACTGCTTGGTAGAGAAGATTAGAAGGTTTTCATGGGTGCAGCCCACATACTCAACTCTGCTGCTTTCCTTACAAATGTGGCTCCATTTAAAAAGGGAAGCCTAAAATGAATTCAGGACCAGATTAAAAGGCCACAAAGAAGTTGTTTTTCGTACGTTTTAGACTTTATAAATCCCAGTTACCCATAATGCAACGGGGGAGAATGAGAGGGAGGATTTCCTCTGATGATATAAAAAGATTATGATTTATAATAATAATAAAAAAAAAAAAAAGATAAAGTTTTGGTTCCATTTAAAGATGCAGTGAAATGAATTTAATGTTGGAGCTGTGTGTTCAGGTTTGGTGCTTTCACTGACCTCTCTGTCAAACTGGGAGAGTGGAGCATCAACACAGTCCATCCCTCCTCCGGAGGACAGGGAGCTCTCAGAGGGGGAGGTCATGGTCTGGCGTTTGGACCCGTAGCTTCCTCCCGACAGCTCGCGGCGCAGAGCGCTGCCGTTCTGGGAGGAGGAACCTGGACACAGAGGAGTGATGGGGGTCAGGAAGGAGCAAGTCTAAGATGTCTGATAACCATGTTGGGCCGCCGTCACTTACGTATGCCCAGCCCGCTGCTGGCGCTCATGGAGCGACCCGGCTCGCCCCGGTTCTTGGTGATGGAGGGGATGCTGACCGAACCGCTGAATCCTGCACGGCTCTCCTGAACACGGACGTTCTGGTTTAAACACGCAGACAGCGAACATACAAGACAAGAGTGCAGCGTGGGGGAGAGGAGTGAGGAGGGTGCACAGCTTCAAACAACCCAACATGCACGGACTCTAGTAATAAAGTGAGGGTGAGGAGGCGCTGAGGATGAAGGATATGGGGATTCTGCTTCTGCAGAAACAGATTCATGTTTGCTCATTTACATGTGTGTGTGAACATACCATAGGCAGGTCTTTCAGGATCTGGATCCCGTCTCCTGGACCCATGTGGGCCACATGGTTGAAGTTGGTGGGATTAGAGATCAGCTTGTTCCTCATCTCTGGATCTCGCAGCATCTCTCTGGAGGAAAACCAGACAGAAACCAGGAGAACTGGTCAAGACACTGAAACTATTGAGTGTAAATCCTGCAGCTGCCCGGCGTCTCAGGGACTCTACCTCCTCTGCTGAAGTCGCTCCTCTTCAGGCACCCTGAAGGAGAAGCGTCTCTTGTTGTTCATGCTGCGCACCATCTGCTTCCTGCTGTTGTCTGACGTCTCTGGGACGACCAGCTCATCCCCCTCTGGAAGACCACAAAGCAGCCAGGAGCTAAAGTTTCACTTTGATCTAGACTGGCTGCTCTGAATTCTTTTATGAGTGAAACCTGCCGCTGAGCAGCTGTACGATACGTCACTGATGCCACGGCTGAGCAAAGACACCTTGTCTTCCTTTACTGTTTTGAAACAAACCTTTAACTGCAACGGTTGTGTGTATTAAGACATAAAAAGTGATCTGGTTCTCATTGGGTCCTAAAATGAGGTAAAAACAACAAACAGTCTTTACAACGTTGCTTCAGGTCATCGAGTTTGCAGCCTCGTGTGGAGCCTCTGGCATTCTGTCAGAAGGAGGGACGGAGGGGCGTGTAGAGATGCATGCAATCGTTAGAAATTTAATTTTTTACAGTTTCTTTCCTGATTATGCAGTAATGAATAACAGGAAAATTTATATTTATTTTGTGTTTGTTATTGGATTTGTTTGGAGGTTTATTTTGCAGGGACATGATTTTTATTTTTAACGTTTTTTTTACTATGCTGGAAGGCTTGATAGGAGCCTACCCACTTAATCACTGTAACTATTAAACAAGGCAGGTCAAAACACAAATATAAGCTTAAACACTGAATAAAAAGTTCAATCATTTGATCAGCTGTTAGGTTGAACCACAGTTTCTTCCTGAAATCCGCCTCGTAATCCTGCCCTCTGCTGGGATCAGGATAATCCGGTTTTGTTGGATCAATGATGTCCGGATTCTACTCAAAAGTTTTGAACAACCCAAACTGAGGGTTTTATCCAGATAACAACCAGGATTGGATTATGTAATCCAAGCTGATTTCGGAATCCGGAGTTATCTTTTGAACAACCCATTTCCAAGATTTGATCCAATCGGATTACGTTTGAAGAACCGGCCCCTGGTTCTTTTCTTTTTTAGTCATTCTGTTGTAGATCTGCTGCTGTGTTTGGGATCTTTGTCCTGTTGCGTGACCCAAGCTTGAGCCGTCAGACAGATGGTCTCACTTTTATTCATCTACAGGGGAGTTTATGGTTCACTAAATGACTGTGGCGACAGTGTCCAGGTCCTGTAGCTGCAGAACAAGCCCAGATCATCATCCCTCCTCCTCTGTGTTTGGTAGTCGGTATGAGGAGTTTATGTCCCACATTTTGTTACATATGTCTTGTAGTTTGTTCAGCTTTGCAAACCAAAACCATGTTTTCATGGAAAGATGCAGCTTACTCCTTCCATACTCGTTGAGTCTTTTTCTAATTAAACTGTCATGAACTTCATTCTTTGTAGATAATTGACTCCGAAATACCTTGTAATCCTTCCTGGACTGGGGAACAATTCCATCTCTGAGACCATCGCTGATGTCGTTCCTCCTTGACATTATGTTAACACACCTGAATCCTCCAGGTTTTAGAGGAGGAGCTCCCACTGGTGATGTCAATTAATAAAGTGCATTCGATCAGCAGCATCTGGTCAGAATTCCCATGGAAGCAGTGAAGGAAGATTTTGGTTTTCAACTCATGTTTATGTATCTGTTTAGTTTTTTTTGTTACCGTGCAGTAATCACGTGTTTCTGTTCTTCTGTTGTTGTGTCCCATCATTTAAAGACCTGTTAAGCACCAGATAGCTTTCTTTTTTTTATCCTGAGGCATTAAACCTTTCCCCCCCCCCCCCATGATCATATGTGGCTTCATGTTGCATCAGGGAATAAGAACGCAGGTGTGCGTAATTACTTTTTAGTCTTTTAAACATTATTTTAAAGCACTTTTGTGCAATAAAAATTAAATGTATAATTTTAGTGACCTGTGTTATTTTTATTTACATAAAAGTGTTTCAAATTTACTGTAAGGTACTTGCTTCAAAACTAAGTAAATAAAGCAGCACAATATGAAACAAAGGCAGCTCCTAAGTATCAAAAATGGAGGGTTAAATTTGTTATGGAAAACTTAAAACACTAATGAGTTCTTACCAGCCATCTTGTTTCTAAAGTAGATGAGGCGCACTGTTTCCAGCCCCAACAGGTTCAGAGAGCCGTCCACATTCAGAGGTCGCACCTGCAAACACATCATCATCAGGAAATGTCCAAAGATGAGTGAATCCCATCTCTAAAACAGATGATTACCACATCGCGTATGGATATGATTTTCAATTGGATTTATTCTACTTTTCTCCAGCAGGTGGAGCCAGAGAGTGCAAAAAAATAAAAAACAAAACTTTGATCTCTGCTGCTGAAGCTACCAGTAGACACCGACCTTCTTTAGAGGAATAGTCTGGATCCACTCCATGGTGTTGACATCGAACACATCCACGGCGTTCTCACTGTACACCGACAGGTAGGGGGCGTTGTAGCCTAAACAGAAGCAAACGTTCACAAAACTATTAACTGATGAGATCCCTCATTATTCACCTTTGTTGTAGTATATACACATATATGATGCTTATCTTGATCTTAACGATCCAGCTGAACACTTACAGGCGGCAATGGGCGTGGCCGGCCACATGAGCTCTTGCTGACGCGACCGGCGGCCATGAGAGTCCACATACACCCCGATGGAGCTAAAACACAGCAGCAGCTCTTTGCTGGAGATCTCCACAGCGCACAGGGCATTGAGGCCCTGCTGCGGGATGAAGGACAAGGTGTGGTCCTCATGGTGAAGCAGACTGACTGGGGACACGTCACCATGGACACTGTGGAGGACATCAGAAACAATTTAGAGACAAATGGGGAATTAGATACAGTTCTGCTGTGTTTAGATTCGGGGATAACCATGTGGGGTACCTGTAGCGCATGAAGCCGGACTGATAGCCCACATAAAGCCGCTCGCTGAGCAGACCCACCCACTGAATGGGCCCCGGGGCCTGAAGCTCCCGCAGGAAGCGGTGACGGGTTTTACTCTTGTTAACCTGCAACATCACACGCAATTCTTTAACTTCTGGAAAGTCACAAATCTTTAGTGGGTTGGGTGGTGCTTTTCTCACCTCGAAGCAAATGATTTTAGTCTTGGTGACCGCGCAGAGGCAGGTGAGCGACCCGTTGCGGACCGGGCCGGAGACGATGCTCTGGCAGCCTTTTGTCTCGCCGAGCTTCTGAGGCTCGATCTCGCGGCCGTCCAGGGCATGCGTGGGGAAGAGGCGGACGTGGCGGTTCCTGCCCGAGACGACTGCCAGCAGCTGCTCCTGAGGGATCAGGTGGAGGTGGAGGGCCTTTTTACTGTCTCCTACCCGGATTATTTCTGAGGTCGGGTGGAGAAAAAGAGGAAGCAGAGAGGGGAAAAGTTAGGATCACAAATAAAGGTTGAACTGAATGAACATTAGATCATTTCAGGTGGATCTTACCGTCTTTGGTGACGTGTACAACAAAGAGGCCTTCCTCGTTGCCAAGGGCTACACGCTCGTGATCTGAGGACAAATTGGACATACGTCTCAGTGCCAGCGAGATAAAAGTAAACTTTTTTCCCTCTGATCTGTTTAATAATACAAAGAGAAAAAAGACAAACTATTTTTTAAATGATGAGACAAGAGGACAGGATTAGCGGTGACATCTGTCCGCTGCTTGTCCCCTCGTAGTTTCAAGTGCGTTCTGTAAGCGGCCTGGATGCCCACCTATGATAGCAGCGGACTGGGTGGTCTTAATGAGGGGCAGGGTGCTGTCGTAAGCCTCCTTGGGGACATAAACAAAGCGATCCTTGAGCTTGTTCTTCTTCAGGATGCGGTGCAGCTCGTTGAGGAGCCCCACCCACTTGTTCCTCTCCTGGTCGCTGTCGGCCAGGATCAGGATGGAGGTTTTGTGGTTGCTGGAGGGGGAAAGCTGGGACGCCGTCACCTAGGGGAAAGACAAGTGGTGGGTCATGTGAGGTATTATTTGGTATATGTATCACATTTAGTTGTTGGTACATCAAGATAATTTCTCCTCACCAACTTATCCCTGAGAGAAATGTTACTGACGTTACTACATTAAAACAAAGAAGCAGCAGATTACTAGACGACTCACTCTGAATATACAGGGAATGTCCTTGCGGCTGGCGTGGATGACGTCTGAGGCCAAGACGGAACTGACTGAAAACTCTTCATCCCTGCGTGATGAAAGTAATGAACGGTTAGAAAATGCAGGAAGAACAAGCTGAACTTGTGCCTGTAGCAGGATTATTTAGGTAACTTCAGGTTCAACTCTGGATTTCCTGAATAACAAAGCTTTTAAGCGGCTTGTATCACCATGGCAAAATTCCTCAGAGAAGGAAGAAGAAGAAGAGGAACAAGAACAAGAACAAGGACTCACAGAGCACCATAGGGTCACTCACTTGACAAAAATTATGCCAATGATTCTGGCCATAACTGATGAGTCTTCTCATAGTAAAGAATCCTTTAAAAAAAATCCTGGACCCAGGCAGCGATCCGGATTATCCCTAAAATCTAATCACTTGTTCTTATTTCATTTCCTGAAATATTAATCAAAATCCATCCATAACTTTTATGGACAGGCAGTTGCTGAAACGTCCCACAGGTTTACGTTCATTAGCGAAAGCGCGGCTAGCACTGCGCAGTGAAATAAACCAGTCACGCTCAACAAGCTGCGTTTGAGCAAAACGACCTCAGCGGGAGATTCTTACGTCTTCCTTCACCTCCATGTGAGTCACATCGTCACGCAGGTTTACAGTATTTTAGCTAGTGGAGTTTTCCAGAATTATAGCGAGTCAGCCTGTCCAGAACGATGAATTAGAGCAACTTTTCTGTGAGCTAATCCCTTTGTCTGCTGGAAGTTTACCTGGAACCCTTCAGGAGAGTCTGATGCACTATTCTCTCTTCCCCTCATGGCTGAAGAATGTTGTACCTCGGAAACCTGGAAACCTCGGCCATGCACACATTTCAACTTGCAGTCTTATTTTTTTATGTTTCCAGACTAAACTATCTTCAAAGTTGCAGAGGCAGCTCATTCCCCCATCAGGCCTGTAGGTGCAGGTGTTCGATAAGGCTGCATCTAAACCAGACTCCGAGTTAAAAAGGAGCAATTAAGTTTTAATGGAAATATTTTATGAACCGATTCTGTATAAACATATGCTGGTAGGCTTTACCCAGCATAATAATTTTTCCCAACTCTGCTGATGCTTATAAATCATCCAGTTTTGTATCTGACAGAATAAGATTGATGAATCTTTCTTGTGTGCAACACACTTATTTAACAAATGATTTAATGAATTATTATTTTACACATAATCTGTCCTTTCCTCGGCAACAGCAGCTGTGTCCTGATGGTAATCCAGAGTGTCTGGAGTATCATAGTGCAGGCTAATGACCCAGACCACATAAAGAAACCCGGGACACGTTAACCTGCTTTGTACCATAAACCTGGTCTGAACACGCAGCTGCAAATCCAAAATATTTGGATGAAATATAACTGAACACGTTTACCCTGTGTTGTTTTCACCATTTAGAAAGAGAACATGTTCAGTGAGCTGGTCACAACAACTTTTCCTCAGATGTCCAACACTGATTGGCACAACCTTTGACTAAAATAGATACATAAATACAGTGAGGAAAGTAAGTATTTGAACACCCTGCATTTTATAAGTTCTCCCACTTCGAAATCTTCGAGGGGTCTGAAATTTTCATCGTAGGTGCATGTCCACTGTGAGAGACATAATCAAAAAGGTAAAAATAAAAATCCTGAAATTACAATGTATGATTTTTTAACAATTTATTTGTATTAAAACACCTGCAAATAAGTATTTGAACACCTGAGAAAATCAATGTTAATATTTGGTACAGTAGCCTTTGTTTGCAATTACAGAG
>JBAMHW010000025.1:4826824-4856478 GCA_037177495.1 Rhadinocentrus ornatus | reverse complement strand
ACCATGACGTCTTAGTGTTTTACCAACAGTAACCTTGGAAACGGTGGTCCCAGCTCTTTTCAGGTCATTGACCAGCTACTCCGGTGTAGTGCTGGGCTGTTTCCTCACCTTTCTTAGGATCATTGACACCCCACGGGGTGAGATCTTGCATGGAGCCCTAGTGGAGTGCAGGTGGACTTTTTAAAGGCGGACTAACAGATCTTTGAGGGTCAGAATTCTAGCTGATAGTCAGGTGTTCAAATACTTATTTGCAGCTGTATCATACAAATAAATGGTTAAAAAATCATACATTGTGATTTTAGGATTTTTTTTAGATTATGTCTCTCACAGTGGACATGCACCTAAGATGAACATTTTAGACCCTCCATGTTTCTAAGTGAGAGAACCTGCAAAATGGCAGGGTGTTCAAATACTTACTTTCCTCACTGTACATAACAACAAGATGGGAAATAATATTTTATTTGATCCCTTTAAAACATCGTTATGGTGACTCACTGACATGTTTATAATATCTCCAGGTTGCCCCGTCTCGCTCCAGGATCTGATGAGACGGTATTTCTCTCATTTTTAGTGAGAGGGAGTAAATCCTTTCCTGCCAGAGGTGTAAATGCCAACATACTGATCCTTATGTGCGTTTGTGTAAATACCAACGGCAGTTTTCCCTGGTGGTGATGCAGGCTGCACGTCTCCTGATTACTGAGAACTTTTTGTGTGTGCGTGATTTGTACTAAAACTGCTCGTGTCTCTGGGTCCCGATTATTTTATTTCTGCTCACAGTCGGTTTTAATTAAGGTTTTGATAATCTTGGCATCTATAATTTATAATGAACCTGAAACAGCTTCCATTTGTCTCTTTACAAGGCTGCATAATAACTTTGTGGTCTCATGTGTGAACCATAACGCGCCCCATCTAGGGGTTTTTTGCAGTCACATCCACAAACACTGGAATGATTTTCTTTGGTATTGATCCGTCATGGCTCATTGGTAAATTAAAATGGATAACATGGCTCTTTGAGATCGAGGTCTCAAACATGTAAAAAAGAAGGCAAATGCATGCTATTTTACACTGAAGGCCTGATCTATATTTCAACCAAGCAAACTAAAAATCCAAAATCTGTCTGAAAACAGATGAATCAATAAATAAAGTGTAGAAGGAAAATTAAAAGAGTTCCTCTTTTAACTGTCAGCAGACTATATGCACTAAAACAACAAATGTTGATGCAGATAAAATTATTTTCAGGTCATTTTTATCTCTGCAAGGACAAAAAAATGCACAATAACATTAATATGGAGAGATACAGGATGAAAAAAAAAATATTTCATGTTGGATATGGATATTTTACACTGATTCTCTTGTAAAAACTAAATAAAAAAAAAAAAGGGATTTGTGAAAAGAATACAAGAGAAAAAGATGCTCGAGCAAATTTGGCTGATGATGGACACGTTATTAAAAGAAATTCAAGTTGGGTTTAATCCATATCATCCTGGAGTTAAAGGCATTAATAAGAAATCTCAAACTATTCATGTCTTCCAAACAACGGCATGATGAACTTTAAGGACCTGCTCTGCGTTGGCTTTTCTGCGCAGAACGAGTGACTTTGACAAAGTTCTCTGACTCCGACCTGAAGACAGACGACTGATAATGAACTAACTTTTCTTCCAGCAGGTTCTTTGTTCTAATTACTTCCACAAAAGGCTGATTGCTGTTTTATAATGCTGCTGACTCCGAGGCCATTAACAGTAACATTTATTTTTTCTGAAAAGCAGGACTGATGACATGTCTACAGGAGAAGACGTCTACACTAAATTTCCTTTGTAAATATGTGTATGTGCATTTCAAAATCACACATATTACAGGTGGAGAAATTAATCACCATGTACACATGTGCTTGTGCTGTTGAATTTATATTTAAACACTAGAAAACAATGGAAATCCTTTTACCTCATATCTATGACCTGGCTGACGATGACACTGGGTTGTGTTGCTTTCCCTTCTCCCAGTTCATAGAGGAACAGCTTGAAGTCGCAGACGACCGCCATCGCCCTCTGCCAACCCTTCTTCACCCCCGTTGGTTTGGGCACCTGCAACAGACAAGAACACTCACTTTAACTACAAAACACCTGGACCAGTACCAAGTAAGGCTCCATCAGAAACCACATTCCCTTCACCAAGTCCACAATCAGCATCCACAAACAACCTGGCGCTTTTTCGGGCAGCTCTCACCCTGACATAGCCTTCGTACGCAGTACCGATGCCCTTCTGTGGGTCGATGCCAAGCGGACCCTTGGTCTGGTCCTGGGGTACAGGACACACAGCTGGAGCTTTGTCCGCACAGGTCACATGGCAGGAGAAATTACACACTGAACACAAGGAAACACAGGAAGTCAGATGAGGCTCCTAAAGGTACTCAGTTTTTAAAACATTTAGCTTCATTTGTCTCTTTTACTTCATGAGTTTGTGCAAAAGATCAAAAAGGTGAGACAGATTCTCCTTTTCCTACCTTCACACGTACAGCCTTGCCGAATTATTCCCACCATCAGGGAGGTGCACTGGTTACACTTTGTGGGTGTGTTGAAGGTCTTCACAATAAACTGATGTGCTTTGGGCTGCAGAGCAACACAGTCAGTTACTAAACATGATGAACGTTTATTCTAGGCACCGCTGTCTAGCAGAGAATGTTTAGTAGAGTGTAGTACTAGTAGTAGCAGCAGCAGTAGTAGTAGTAGTGGAGTGTCTAACCTTCGGTGATGAGCGTCCGATACTGCTATACCCTCCTGAACGCATGGTGGGGGTCTGAACGGTGCGGGGAGGATGGTCTATCAACTGCAGAAGAAAAAACACAGAAACACTGATACAGAGCCCTGAAGCTGTTAATAACAAATCCTCGTTAACAGACAAAGGATTACGGATAACTAATTTAATTTATTTTAATTCTACTTTAACATTTTGTTACTTTGATATTATTTTATTAATTAAGATTCATTTCATTCTTATTTTTTACTTAATTCCTCTTTCATATGACTATTTTATTCTAATTTTAATCAGGTCTATATTACTATATGCCATTATAATTCACTTCATTTTATTATAATTTCATTTCTAATTTATCTTATTAAAGTTTATTATATTCTATTTTATATTATTTTATTTCATTCAATTTACCTATTTTATTGTAATTTTATTTTTCTATATTATTCCATGTTATTTTATTGTCATTTATTTTATTTGATGCTTTTCTTATCTAAAGGAATGAAAACAAAAAGACAAAAGCATTCGGAGCACGAGTGGGGTCTAAACATTTAAATAAGGAAAATACAACGAACGAGAGCATGCTAGCACTTGAAGCTAGCATGGCTGTCTTTTAAATAGCCTGGATGGCAAAAGCAAACTAATCCAGTTTCTGCAGAATAAAAATAACTTAAAACTATTCAAAGACGACATTACGACCCAAACGAGAGACAAGATGTCCGCGTTCAGAGCAGATATTTAGCCGATTTTTGCTGGTGTGAACAGAAATAGGCGAGCAACATCAGAATGTAAACCTTGCCATGACGTGCACAGAAGAGATGCAATCACAAAGCCGTGATGCAAACAAACATGCTGAGTCTGCTGGCTTAGGTCTCCTAACACTGCGATTCCTTGTATTTTTTCATAACTGAATTACCCCTAACTCACAATGGGTGGCTCGAGCCACAGTGTCCGCTTTGTGATTGTTGTTGTAAATATCTGTAAGCATTTCATTCTTGTTCCACCACGTGCCAAACATTCCTGTAAATTTCCAGGGTGGATTCTGGTGCTAAGCCAGCTGGCAAATCTTTAGTTTTCTTATAGAAGTTTTGGTTAAAACAGCTTCAAATAGTCAAAAAGCAACTCTATACTCTGGCTGCGATAGAATAAAAGAAAGCAGCTGAATCAGACTTATTTTGACCTCTATAGGCTCCATATCGCTGGCCATGGAGGGTGAACGTGAACGGGACTTGCGGTGGGACTTGGGGTCGTCTTCCCGGGATGGAGTGTTGGAGGGGGTAAAATTATCCATGGAGTCCATCTAGGTTGATACAGAAAGAAGAGGAAAATTTTATAAAGAAGTCAAACTAGCGAGCCATCTTTAGCACCCATGCTAACAGAAGAAAATAGTGACCCAGATAACGTCAAAGCCAGAGAGAAACTGACCACCAACCTTACCGCAACCCCATGTTTTCCATCACATCACCCAACAACCACACTAATCTAAAACACCCAAAGCACACCTGTACACCACAATTCATGCATCGCCATTCACCAAGCTACAATTCATAAAAAGAAAACACCAGCAGGCAGCACACACAGACAAAACATTCAAAACCCAAACATTCATTAGAAATATTAAACATATTTTTATTTTTTAGATCCCCTGCCATGCAACCAGACAGCCACAACGACCACACACAAAGGACTCAGTGAGACGAGGACCAGACACATTTAAAGAGAGGTGCAGAGCGCAGTGAGATGCTTACACGTCTGCCTTTGCTAGCTGGGCCAACGGATGGCGAGCGCTTCAGTGGCAAGAAGAGAGACGGAGAGTGGCAGAGACACGGAGGAGGGAATATTAGAAAGGCTGTCTAACACATATTCATACAGACTGAGACAGAAATTTGACAATGGGAGGAATTTTTACATCAGGCGGTGATTCCCAACCCTGTTTTAGTCTGATGAGGTGAACATTGCAGCTGTTCATCCTTTAAACTCAGAACTACGCAAGTATGAGTTGTGGTTGGGAAACACAGCGTCACAGCACGGTTTATCCACAAGGAGGGGGACAGAAACTAAGAGGTGATGATGGAAAAAAATACACATGGATATGAGGAAGGAGAGCTTGAGAAAGTCAGCATAGCAAAGAGACAAGACCTAGCCGACTATGGAGCGAGAATAGGGACAAAAGTCCTAGAACGCATGTCCACATTTAAAACGGTAACAAGTGCAGGTACAAATCAGATCTACAAGTAAGGATTCATTCTGCAAGTACAAAACATGTGTTCCACTCAAGAACCAATCAGATTTCTCTAATCCCTAGCCAATCATGGAGAGAGGGGGGTTAAGATTCTGTGTCCACAATCGAATAAACGTCCCGCTACGACCGTCTGACCAAGGAAGTGCGACTGTTTTTGCCCCCCAAAGGTAAGTCAAAAGAAGTCTGTACTATAAGTTAATTTCCTAAATGTTTTATTTATCCATAAACCAAACAAAATATTAATTTATCAGCTATGATTCATACAGTATTAATCTGAATTAGAATTAATCTGTGCTTGTAGATTGGATTTGTTACCTGTGCTTGCTGCTAAACTTACACCTAGCGAGATAAAACGCACGTCCCTGTCGTAGCTCCATAGCTGCTGAGACCTGTTGCCCCTAGCCTACGAGGTCGAGCAAGTACCTCATGAAAATGTTTTCCTGAAGAATTTCTTTGGAATCTGTTCTTCTTTACAGACACACATACGTGGAGTTTTTCTTATCTAGTTGCTCAAATCCTACAAGGGTCAGCTACTGATACATGGGTACAAACACACATGGACCTCCGTCTAACCAAGATTAACTTACATCTTCCCAAAACTCAATTAAAGAGGATGAAGATGAGGAATAAGAGTCCTGATGGACCAGAGTGATGCAACGAAAACAACCAAAAACAAAATTAAGGACAGAAAAATGAACAAAAGCATAAAGTGTAATCTCAGCTCGATGTATGAGTTGGCCCCCGTGTGGATTTTTTTAGGTGGAAAAACTTACATCAAACTGGTCGAGGGCAGAGGTGGGGGCGTTAAGAAAAGCCAAGAAGGAATTCTGGGAATCCTGGTGCTTGACACCTATAGACACAAATAACAAAACCGCAGTTAAGTATTAAAACATCAAAGGGTGACTTAAACAAAACGAGTCACAGGACTTTTCTAAGAACTCGGGGTGGTTCCATAGGACCCATACCAGAGCTACTCAGTTCAGTCCTATGAGGGCCGCAGCCTTCCAACACACCTGATTATACTTAAAAGGATCCAACAGCCTATGAAGTTCTGCACAATGAGTCCATCATTTGAGTCAGGTGTGTTGGAGCAGGGACACTTGGAAAGCCTGCCAGGCTTCAGCCCTCGTAGGACCGAACTGAGAAACTCTGATTTATACGAAGCAAATGAGGGTGCTGATCATAGACTGTATATAAAAGATGGACGGAGCCTCCGTGACGTCACCAGTAGGTTTCTAAAGAGCTGAATTGAAGCTCATTGGGTGGTTCCCACCGTCGCCATTTAGGCAGCATCATGTGTGTCGTCATTGCCAGAAAATCCAAAAATGGGCAAAGAGAGGGAGACTGTGAAGGTGGGGGTGGATGATTGACACCCATCAAACTCCGAGCTGCCTGTAGCTAAGAGCTAACCCAGAGCAAATGGTAGCTAACCAGCTAACAGTGGTAGGTGGGCTAAAGCTAAGCTGTTAGCTGGCTAAAAACCGCGGTTGTGCTGAACTCTCCCTTCTCACCGCGGATATTGGATACCTGTCAATCAAAAGGACACGTCCCTAATTATGCCAAATTTCAAGATTAAATAACATCCAAACAATGAGTTAGAAAAAAATTCCCACCCCTCACAGTTGTCATGAAGGTAAACGTGACCTATTAATCCTAAAAATTTTTTTTGTACCAGGCTTTAAACATGTTTATTTCTGCTGTGAAGTTGGCCTTTTATCCTAGCGGATGAGGGGTGAACTGCAATTTTTTGCTCCGCATAGGCTTCTCATTTTACTGCCGGAGGTTGCTGCTTGGTGCTGATGTAAACAACTCTAATTTCGGTGCTTGATTGTGGTAGAACTCTTTATTCTGTGATAAGCTCTCAGAAAATGTTTCAGTGTGTAGTGTCTGACGACTTTAAACCTTCATCACCAAGACTGGATGTGTGTTTATGCCATGTTATGTTTCGGGGCTGCAGTAGGACCATTTCAACAGCTGTGTTTGTTTAGTTATGCTCGCCTCTTCTCATCCGCAGCTCCTCCGTCTCCTTTTTCAGCCGGTCGATCTCAGACAGGAGTTCCTGGTTTTTGCTCTCCACCTCCTGCAGTTTGCTGGCGGATCACAGACGGTAAGACATCAGATCATGTTCATCCAACTTTAAACTCTCTCTGTGGAAGTTTAGCATCTTCAGCTGTGACAATAATGCGTTCGTACCATTCTGTGGAGATGCTGTCGGCTTTGACCTTGTTCAGTTCGTCCTGGATGCCCTGCTTGGCTCTGATCTCAGCGTCCAGAGCCGACTGCAGCTCGAGGCGAGCGGACATGTCCAGCTTGGCGAAACGTCGCATCTTCCAGGGCATGTCCTGGAACAGAGGAGGGAAAAAAGTGCTTAATGTTAGAGAACATCCAGTAACCACATGGCACATCATGGGCCTCAGTAAGACCTGCAGTAGTGTGTTTGTGAATTTTACCGTTGCCCTCGCTCCCAGACTGGTGTTTCTTAGTCCCTCCAGCTCTTCAGTCATCTTAGTGGCCAGAGCCTGCAGGTAGCCCCGGGCATCCTTCTCATCACTTACCCTGCAGAACACACACTTAGAATTACTTATATTACTCTCAGCCAAATGCATTTATTCTACAGTCCTAATAACTGATGTAACAGAACCATAAGGTCTAAAACTGGTTTTAAATACCCAAAAAACAAAGTTTAGGATTTTATCAAAAGCTTGTTTGCAAACTAAGACATCTGATGGCGCACTGATTGAAAGGGTGGCCTCCTAAAGATGAATCTGTTAGCCCTGGTAGTTACCATCTTCACATGGCCAAGTAGCTGGTCTTCCATGTTCCCCAGGCTTTGACAGACATTTTCCTACATCGTGCATAGTACTTGCAAAAAAGATTTTTAATATCCATGGGACTACCTGGTTAAATTAAGATAAATAAGATAAAATATTTAAATGATCATTCCTCACTAATTTTCTACTGCAAACTTATTTGAACTTTTTTACTAACATTCTTCAGCAGAAAGACAGACGCAATGATGTGACAACAAAACAAATATGAGAAATGACTGGGATGAGGGGAACTGGGGTTAAAATTTAAAGTGTTTTGTGTGCACATATCTGCTTAACTTGGACAAAATCAGCTGTGAAATAAAAAGATAAGATGTAATAAAGTGATTGCAGTGGCACTGCACCTCCACCAGAGGGCAACACTGGTCAGGAATGTGCTGCGGCCACAGCTTAATGTGTGTTTCTGTGGCTGTATTGTGTGTGTTTTTCTGTTTGTGTGTGTATGGCATGTGTGCTATGTGAAGACTTCAGACCCGTCCAACAGAGGAAGGCCGAGCAGCTGGCGAAGTGTCAGCTGTTATGGGAAATGATCTGAGAGGAAAGGGAGGGTTGAGTAGCTCCGAGATCTTCAGGAGATATGCGAGACATGCCGCAGCTTTACTGTAAGGCGGAACTCGATACACCACAAGACGATGTGTGTAAAATAGAGGGAGAGATGTCTTTCAGTTTGTAATATAGCATGAGTGGAAAAGTATACACCTCAGGCATTACTTTGGGGAACTTGAGAAGGTTGCTGCGTCTTACCATTGAATGATTTCTGTGATCTGGGCCTCCCAGTGGGCTACGCTCTCCTTTTTATCAGCCAGCTCCCTCATCTCGTCCTCCAGCTGCCGGTTGGAGCTGCTCACCTTCTCAAACCTGCTGGTTAGCTGAGAAAACAAACACACAAAGAAAAGGAAAAAAGATATTTAACAAAATAAAAAGTGTAAAAATATAAAGCTGTCATCAGAGGCCTGACAGCTGCAAAAAGGATTGACAGATATTTCAGATCTGGATTGTGTGATGAGTCCAACAGGTTGAGCTGCTGCAAGGATGTGAAGGAGCTCGGCCTTAAATACGACGACTTGTTCAGTAACACACATGTAAAATCTATCAGACTACAGATGAAGACTGACTTCATGAGTCCATGTTCAGATGCTTCACACACAAAAGGACTGATCTGAAAAGTTGTGCTGAGTTGTGATGAACCCTAATGCTGAGGCACCACTACAGGTCTGGAACTGCCTCGTTGTTTACTTAGTGGGCACGTTTCTGGTGTCTGATCAGGACAGAGATGAGAGGAGCCCCGACAGTAATTCAACGCTGTTTTGCAACAGATGTTTCGGAGGGTCTGGGAGACAGCCGAGCTCAAAAAATAATGCTTTATACTACTGAAATAAACAAACATGTTGAAATGCCTTCTTTTAGCAGAACTCTTCGGTTATGTTTTCAAACTGCAAAGATTATTAATGGATTTACACAGATGCCTTTGACAGCAAGCCTAAGTTTTGGGGAAAGGTTTAAACATCTGGACGTCTAATGAAGTAGTTGCACCAGGTGTGGAACCATCAGATAATGGGAAAGCATGGCAGGGCCTGATAATATCAACAGAGACAATTCTTCAGATATTTGATCAACTAAAGAATAATGCACTTAACCATTTAAAGGCACTTAAAAGAGAATGAAGAGATATTTGTCAGATTCAGTGGTTTAGACTTGACAGACTTATTTACACTTTAAGATTAATGCATTTTTAATTTCAGTGTGTTGTATTTATGGGGACTCATCCGGCATGTTTGGCCATGTTTAATCAAACTAAAACATTTAAAGGGTGTAGCGTTTCATTTATTTAAGTGGTTGAGGCCCATTGACCGCTGCCTGGGGTCTTGTTGTGTTTTCAGACATGTTTAGGACAGGTAGCCTCTCCATGTCTTCTCTTCCCTCCTCTATATAAACCAGCCTCACAATCACTCAGCAGAACAGAGACTTTCACACAACAGTGATGCAACACCGTCCACGGAGGTGTGTGGAGGTTTTTACAGACACGGGGTGTATTTATTTAGCATTACGAAGCAGTCACTGTGAAACAAAGTAAAGAAAGTTTCGCTTGTCTGATTTGCTGTGTTGTTCTACAACTCTACAACTGTGCTGTCCCCTCAACTAGACCAAATATGAAATAATAAAATGGCTTTTTCTTTAAGTAAAATTATTTCCTCACTCCGTCACACAACTCTGTTTACAGTAAATTCATCATGTTGTAGAAAGCAGGTGGAGATGATCTGAGCTTTGTGACATTATCCTGCTGGAAGTAGCATCAGAAGATGCTACACTGTGGTCATGAAGGGATGGACATGGTCAGCAACAAGACTCAGGTAGGCTGTGCTGGTTAAACCAGGACATGTTGGTACTAAGGGGCCCAAAGTGGGCCAAAAAATATCCCCCACACCATCACGCCAGCAGCTGCCTGCACAATTGATCAAAGAAATGACAGATCTATGTTCACGATGTTTCCACCAAATTGTGACTCTGAACTGGAGACTCATCAGACCAGCAACGTTTCTCCATCTTTATTGTCCAGTGTTGGTGAGTGTGTGTGAATTGTAGCCTCAGTTTCCTGTTCTTAGCTGACAGGAGGCACCCGGTGTGTCTTCTGCTGCTGTAGTCCATCTGCTTCAAGGTTGGACGTGTTGTGTGTTCAGAGATGTTGTTCTGCAGGCCTTGGTAGGAACCAGTGCTGATTGGACTTCCTGTTGTCTTTCTACCATCTCCAACCAGTCTGTCCATCCTCCTCTGACCTCTGACATCAACAAGACATTCTGGTTCAGACAACTGCTGCTCACTGGATATTTTCTCTTCTTCAGACCATTCTCTGGAAACCCTGGAGATGGTTGTGCGTGAAAATCCCAGTAGATCAGAAGTTTCTGAAACACTCTGACCAACAACCATGCTACGTTCAAAGTCACTTAAATCCTCTTTCTTCCTCATTTTGAATTTCAGTCGTCTTCACAACGTCTACATGGTTAAATGTGTTGAGCTGCTGCCAAAAAACTTCTCCCTGGCAATTTGAGAAGCCATACATTTGTATATTCTATTATTATTACCATTACAAAAGAACACCACGTATCTTAATGTCAACCAGCGTCAGAAATTTGGATCTCTTCGTTTTTGCTCCCAACTTTTGTTTTTTAAGACAAAAATCCAAATACAGCCATTATTATTTTGTATTACATATGTATGTTGGCTTTTTAAAAAGCAGATACATTTACTATACGTATATGAATAACAGCTACCGAGATTTAATTCCAATATTTCATGGAGACATTTAGCATTTTATCAGTTGCAGACTTTAAAAACAGCACTCTCACATTTTATTCCAAATGTCAGGCTGCCTCCCACTTATTAGAAAGCATTTAAGTCGGGGGCCGTTTTGAACTTCCAGGAGCCGTTTCCAAAGTCAACAGAGCGGGATCCAGAGAGTCAGTCCATCCGACTGCGCAGCGGCTGCAGGCTGTTTTCATGGTATTGAACAGTGATTTCTTTGGCGCTGCCGGGGAAGAGTGGGTGGAGGGAGGAATGCGATGGGGTTGGAGCCGTCCAAGATGGGGTTACTGGATTGTGATTTTCTAGGTGTGTAAGAGTGTGGTAAATAGATGACTGAAGAGCAGATATGGTACCTTCTCCAGTTCACTGGACAGCTTCTTGTTTTCCTCTGTGAGCAGGATCCTCTCTTTCTCGCACTTCTGTATGTAATCCGTCTCAAACTCTTCCCGCTCAATTTGGCTGCAAAAAATACAAACACACACACACTCATTAATAAACTTCCAAAACTATAGATTTAACCACAACTCACTGATGCAGAAAATAACTAAAAAATAAACCTAAACGTTCCCTTCTATCCTGCCATCTTTGTCTGGGTGAGCCTTCGGCTTCACACGCTTCTTCAAACCTTAAATCAAAGGCACCGAACAAACACCAGCTCCATATTTTTAAGCCCAAACACATTAACGCAGTTAAAACCTGATACAGCGGGGTGTTTAAAAATGAATTAGAAAGCAATGAGAATAATATGTTAGTAACACCAGGCAGGAAGGGACGACTACAGGCTACAAAAACAAAGCTTCCAGCACAAAAACAAGATTGTATTAAAACCTGATTAAACCACTTCTTCTCCAGTTGGGATCCAATCCCATCAAGCACCACGATGTCCGATCAGGCTACAGCTGAGTGCTTTGAAAGCTACATCAGGTTTTTATTGTGATAAGCTGGCAGATATTTTCTTTACTCTGAGGACTAAAATCCAACTTTTGTATAACTTCATGATCTTTCATCACACTGGACCTCATCTAGTCTTTATCTTCATGCTCATCTACGGTCATGTGAAGAAGGTGCACCTTTCATTTCTAAGCTGTTGCATAACCAGACATTATACAGTTCAAACCGGATCTTAAACTTAGTTAAACTAAATATCAGATGAACAACTAAACATGTTACAGTGTGTCAATATTTATTTAACCAACTATAGGCCAAAATTCAGAATCTATGAGAGAGACGTACAGCCAGTATGTTTCCACAGGACTGGGTAGGTGTGTGTTAATGCCATGCCAAAGAGGAAAAACATAATGATCTTAGAGAGGGAATTAATGCTTTAAATCAGTCTAGTAGAATTTATAAAGTCATTGTCAGACTATTTGTTCATAAATAAAAAATAGTAAAGTTTTTTAATGATGAGTGTTTTTGGGCTGGAGGGGCGTGCGGCAGCACCTGCTACTCATTGAGCTTAAATGATCCAAAAGTCTCCAATAACACCAGAAAACATCACTAGATTTGCTGCTAGTTGGTTTTTTTATTTATTTTTTAAAGATCTCTTGCTAAAACTCATGAAAAGTAATATTAAACTAGATACTAAATTTTTGTATTGATTAGTATCTGATAATTGATTTTTTTGACAACACAAGTACCAGCCTAAGATCAGACCATTAAATGCTCAGAGAACGTGAAAAAATAAAAAACCAAGCGCTACATCGCAGCCTCATTTAGCATGTTACATGTCAGCGGTATAATTAGAGACTGAACAAGTATGGCTTGTTTGGAAGGATTACTTGAAGAAAGTTTCTTCTCTAAAAAGAAGTTTTCAAAGCTTCATCTGAACAAACCACGAGGCTTCTTGAACAACGTCCAGACGAGACCAAAGTGGAGATGATTGGTCTGAAAAAACTACCAAGCTACTCAATGCCGACAGCAACTTGTAATGGTGCATTTTTATTTTATTTCTTTTTCATTTTCATTTGAATCATCTTATGGCACTTCATGTGTAACAAGTGAGTCATGAAGTAATTTGTACAACTTGCACAGTGTGGTATAGCGATGTTGTTGTTTGACTGCTGTCTAAACGTATTTTATAAAAGTATCCTCTATTTTCATTTATTGAACGGGCCTGGCTCCAAATGAATTACACTTTGAGATTTATAAGATTTCTGAATTTAAATCAGACGCAGCATATCAACATCTGATACCAGCTGTCAAGCACAGGGGTGGAGGACTAATGATCTGGGCTCATTCAGCTACAGCAGGGATCCCCAACTCGGGTCCTCAAGGGACCACTGTCCTGCAGACAAATGCTGCAAAACTCAATGAACTGAAGCAGGAATGGATGAAAGTTCCTCCACAACGAGGTGAGACACTGATGACATCATACAGAAGTTATTTCGCTAAAAGTGCTTCCACAAGTGGATTATATGGTGGATCTTTCATGCACTAAATCTGCATTTTGACTACGTATTTTTTAAATAAATGACGACAGTAAAATGTGTCATGCGTTGCTCATCTCAGGTTGTATTTAGGACCCTATTGGTACCAGATGACTATTTATCATGTCCAGATACATAAAACCTGAGAACTGAAGTTAGAGATACTTCTGTCACATGCATCTTACCTGTAAAAGAAAGGAAAAAAAAAGAAATACTGGGATCCATGGAAAACAAAGTCATCTGGCTAAGAAGCAGGCTAACTACGTGGGGGACAACTCAAATCTAAAAGTCAGAGGTGCAGCTGGATTAGCAATAAAAATAAAGCACTTAACAGCAATGATTAAAGAAAACCGGGGGTGAAGCTACTTTTTAAACATCTATAATTACCTCACGGAATCATCACTGTAAGACAACCAAGAAAGATAGTTGGATAACTGTTGAGACCTTTAGAAAATATGATATTGACAATAATATCAAGGAGAAGACAAACTACAAAATACAAGTCTTGATCAGACGAAAGGCAGATGAAGTACCTCTCACGACGAGTTTTGTCCAGTTTGTCTTTGTGCATGAGGATCTCCTTCTGCAGGTTGAGGTGCTGGCTCTCGGCGTCTCGCAGCTCTTTGCGGAGGGCTTTCAGCTCAGTGCTGTGCTGCGCCTCTCTGCGTGTCAGCTCCTCTTCGTATAAGAGCGTTTTCTTCTCCATTTCCCCACGCAGGCGGCCCACCTCCTGGGTCTGATCCCCCGAAGCTGCGGCAGCAGGAGAGCCAGCCTGCTTCAACTGTGGACAATGAGGACATAAGAGGCTTGGTGAAGCTGGCTGCCAAAGATGGAGATTAGTGGAGGATGGAGAAACGGGGAAGAAAGCTACTAATAAAAAACTAAATAGTCTTGGCCTGCAACTTTAAAAGAAAAACCCTGATGAAACAAAGTTAGTGTTGGACGGTTTCTGAACTCACCTTCAGGCCTTCGAGCTCCTCCTCCAGCTGTCTGCTGTACTGCTCATTTCGCTCTCTCAGCTTCTTCTCTTTCTGAGCCTCTGCTGCCTGCTCCTCCGCCTGCACCTCCATCTGATGATGGATAAAAGCAAATCTCAGGAGCCCATAAAGACAAGAAAACTTCAAATACACATATCCTACAGTCATATCTAATAAAACAAAGTAAACATTCAGACTATCTATAAATACGTCACTGAAACACAAGCAGAACAATGTTGCACAGAACTTAAATTAGTTTTTCATTTTGTGACTTTATTCCACCAACTTTATGTAAAAGCATGCATTTCTAAGCCGAATGTGAACAGAATGTATTATAAAGTGAGTAAAATTAAGCAACAGCAACATTATTTCTATATATAATTATCTATGGTGAGGAGATGCAGGTAGAAGACACGGTAGTAGTGATTTTTGTACCAACCAGTGGATGGAGACAGAACAGGGTGTGCTACCAACCACAGGGAGTCTACTCTACCTCCTTCTTGGCCCTCTCAGCCTTTCGCACCTCAAGGCGGAGAGCCTCAACCTTTTGACTCTGGCTCTCCATCTCCTCCTCCTTGTCACGCAGCTGGCGAGCGAGACGCTGCTTTGAAGACCTGCGTGGAAAATTCGGATTATAGGTACTACATTTAATAAATTTATTTTTTTTATTATAATTGATAAACGGGAGGTCAGAACACATTTGGATGGCAACATACAATTTGAGTATTAAATAAGTTTGTTGTGGGGGGGTAACGACACAAAAGTGATTCTTTCTGGGGGCCCAGAATTCCTAGCAACTGGGCAGAGCAGACTGAGAAAAAAGCAGAGCTGTGGTTCTACCTGAGGTCTGAAAGTCTCTCGTTGAGCTCAGAAAACTCCTGCATGGCCAGTTTTCTCTGACTATGCGCGTCTTTCAGCTCCTTTGACTGAGACTTAAACTTCTCATTGACCTCCCCAAGATCCTGCTCAGAGAAGAGACAAAAAACATGGCGGATCTTTTACACAATGTTGGTTGTCTGCACCAAAACACTAAATTCTGTGCAACTGGAACCCAAACATAAAGACTTATGGTATCATCTACATTGTATACAATAAAATATGCTTAATATATATCATAAAAATTACATATAAATATACAAACTCGGTCTTAGGTTATGACTGATTTAATATTAGTAAAAACTATTTATTTATATTACTACTATACTATTTAATGTTTTTCATTTTACAAAAACAAACTTACAAAACAAGAAAATTATTTTGTAAATGCCCATTTCTCATGTAAAATTCACCATATGAACATGAAGCTCCATTTTTTTTTTAGATAAAAGTTAATTTCAGTGAACTGGAGGAGTTGAATATTTACTTTTATGTCTTCATGTACGTAGACTTGTATATATTTGATTTATTTAGATATTTTTATTACATCTGTGCATGTATAAAGAATGTGAAAACACGTCACACGTGAGCAGAACACAGAAGGAAAACACGATGGCGTGCAGCATCGAGAAGTCAGCATTTAAACAAAGTAAAGAATTCACATGTAGTCTGTTTTGCAGGCTTGTTAGTGCCACAAAAGCAACTAACGCTAACAGGGTTAGCTGCTAATGTAGAGCCATGTTTAATAAAGACCGGATGTTTTGAAAATAAGAAATGACGTCACTGCGTACGTACTCCGAATTTTGATAATAGACTAGAAAATGTAGACCAGTTTTTCTGAATATCACATTTCAGAAGTGCATGTACATGCTAGGGATGTACATCTCCACTACTGAGGCAGATTCGATTTGCATCTTAATACACAGCCAGCGATACGATACATTTAGGATAAAGTGAAGCCCCCTGCCGATACGATTCACCCCATTCATAATGCAATACGATTCATTAATGATTTGACGATTTAATTCATAAAATGCGATTCAGTTTGATACGATTAATACTGTGATTCAAAACGATTAAACAAAAAAAATTTACAAGCCTGCATCTGGTTTCTAAATAACATCACAATTGTTTTGTCTTCTTACTTCCCTGTGAAGGTTGTATTACATACTTGTTTTATATAAAGCAAACTAATAAATCCAACTTTAAAAGATGCAACTCAGCAGGATACAGACAGGATTGTTTTATTCCGAATAAACACTAAATCATTAAAAAAACAAAAACAAAAAAAAAAAGGTTTTTCTATTAACTTTGTTTTTATTTTAGTTTTCTAATTATACATTTATTTAGCTAATTTATTTTAGCCTCTTAATTAAATTAATGGGCCATTCACACACAGTCAGGCTGCGCCACCTGGCTCCCGTACATTTTTATAACAAAATGCAGGTGATGATGCGTTCAAGGTGCCTCTAAAACACAGATGCAGAGGAGATGAACTATGTAATAATCGATGTAACCATGAGTTTTACCGGTGCAGACATGCTAGGAAAGATACATTGCACATTTAGCTGGCAGCTGAATGCAATGCACACCGAAGCTACCAGTGCACCCATTTCGCAAACATCTGTCTCAGACCACTGATGGTGAATCTCTAAATCCCTAATAGTTGTCAGATATGAATACTACGGTTACCAGATTACACCCAGGTATCTAACTTTGATGGTCATGTAAACGAGCTCAGTCTAGCTCAAAAATACAACACCTTCTGTAGGTCGTCTCTCTCCTGTGTTACGTTCCTCATCTGTTTCTCCAGAGTCTTCATGTGTTTAGATGAATCTTCCAAGTCCCTCCGAGCCGACGTCACGTCCTCCAGCTGCTTCTCCAGTTGGCCTGAGTCTGACAGAATTTACACACCAAGTTTCAAATTTCAATTCATATATTATCAACATGTAGGAAACTGTTACACCAAGTGTGTGTTTCTATTGTTGCTTTCTGTTTAGTGTCTAACTTGAACACAGAAACAAAGTCCTGACCAGCAATTTGCTTCTTGAGAATATCTATCTCGCTCTTCAGGCTCCTGATCTCCACCTCTCTGTTAGCACTAAGCGGTCCCTCGCCTGACGGATGCTGCAGCGCCTGTACCGTCTGAGTCGACTCTGTAACAATTAAAAACATCAGCTGTGCTGCTTTTACCTACATACGTTACATTTGTGAACATGCATGTGCTTCAAAGACGTGTGTTTTGAGAAAAGCGAGTGTTATTTGATACATGCATCCAACCAGATGGACTTTCCCCCTTGTCCTCACCTTGCAGTTTGCGGCTCAGCTCTAGTTTCTCTTGCTCCAGACGGCGGATCCGCCTCTCGTAGGCCTCAGTGGCCAGGCTGTCCTCTAGGCTTCGCTGGACGTCCAGGTCCAGCTGTTCCTGTCCTGCCTTACCCGCCTCCACGGCGAGCTGTCGCAAGCAACCCCGGTCAGATGTAGTACTATAAAGGAAGTAGACAGGGAACAAGACAAATGTAGACACCATAAGAACAAAAGAGGAGAAAAAAGTAATAATATACAGTATAAATATAAATGCATATGTTGATGGTGTAGGGAGGCAAATTTATTAGTAGAGAAGAAAAATGTGTTTGATATGGTGTTAAACACGAAAGAGATGAGATAAAGAGACGAGAAGGAAGTGACAGACACAGACAGATAGAGGAAGCAGGAAAAAAAGTGGATGAGAAAAAAAAAGATGAGTTGAAAGATGAGAGGTCATGGAAGAACAGAAGAGAGGGAGATAGGAAGTGTGGGATGGAGAAAAATAGAAACAGGGGGGGGGGGCAGAGAGAAAGAAGAAAGGATAACACTATTATCACTGAGGCTGGCAGAGATAAAAAGAAGCCGGTGGTTTTGTTGCTTTCTGACGAGCAGCACTGCAGCGCGAGGTTCTACAGCACACCTTATTAGGGAGGGAAGCTAATTCAGCCCTTCTGCTCTTCTTTAGATGGACTGACAGGGACGCTGCACAGTGAACCCACAGGTGAAATCCTTCTACTTAAAATGAATCATTATATATTAAGTAAGTTAAGTAATGAACTCTGTTACGCATCTTCAGATTCGACTTTTAATGGCTGGTAAAAATTCTGCCTCCATTTCATTCCTTCCACCTGCATTCCACATCCATTTCCTTTAGTAACACTTACCATTTACTTGTATAGGTGAAACCCACGAAGGGGAGGTGGTGGCCAGAGAAGGCAGTGTGAGAGGGAGGAGGCATAGTCTCCTAAAAATGATAAAAATAGGAAGAGAAATAAACAAATCCGTAGTTCAAGACACAACCATCATTAGTACATACATCACTACAAACTCACAAAACCCAGAGAAAAACACAACCCTGGCATTTTTAGGGCTCTCGAAGGGTTAATATCTGCAGATTACACTCCCAGCCCAGATTAAAGACATCCAGCCTTCCCATCATCAACTCCAAACTACGCTGCATTCCCTCCACCTCAGACGTATGAAGCTGAGACTCTTGTTATTTTCTGTTAAGGACAAAATGGTTTTAGGAGTCTTATGGTTCAATTAGCTGAAAATAAAAAGATGCTAATAATACTCTGTCCGAACACTGTGGCCGCCCTGGTGGGTCTGTCATGTCCGTCAGGTTGGCCACGCCTCGAAAAAACAGCTGATAAATTACACGTCACAGCAGTCAAATGATGTGCACCATGTAAAGGTAAAAGCAAACATCTACTATCTATAACCTTGTCTGAAAGAAGAAACTGATACATATTTAAAGAAAGAAGACCAACTATTTGAGCCAATGTCTTATATTCCTTTTGTGCCATCCAACATTCTTACTTGGGGTTTTTTATGTTTTTCTAGCTGAATTGTTGAATCTAGCTTCCTCTGGCTTTGGTTAAAAGTAGCCTGAATAAGCTAATAAAACAGTGAAGCACATACAGTATATGACACAAATATCTTTTTATTTGTGTATTAGCTTGTCAGCTAGGATGTAACTTTTTCCAGTTAGGTGTTCAGTGTGTGGTAGTCTGAGTGTAGATTGATGTGTTTGCTAGTGTAAGTTATGCTAGCATGTGTCTTTTTATTTCCTTTCCATGTGTGGTCATCGTTGTTTAAGCAACCTGGACCCATTTAACACAGGACTAAATGATAGGATCAGAGCTAAAAGAGGGATCATACCAGCGGTTCATGGTCAAATTGCAGATAATGGAAATGTAACAATTTTAGCATAAAACTGCCAGTGAGGACCAGTGAGGTCCCAACTCGCATTGTAATAGCGTTCTTTAGGTTTTTAGGTGTAATTTCTATCCAAACTGGCATCTGCATGGCAGTTCAAAGCAGTACAGCAGTCTCATTAGACAAAATATGGAAGAAGTGGAGGTGATTTGCTCACTCACACCCTTAAAACCAGTGCAACCAGTGCACAATGCAGGGCTGAATTTAATGGTTTTCTGTTGTAAAATTGTTTTATTTTGATCAAAAGATGCTGCACACATTTCAAGACATACAAGTCCTACCGAGTTCTTTAGACAGTCATCATCCACATCAAAGTTGGAGGTATCTGTGGGACTGCTGACTTCTGGGATGTAGGGTGCTTCACATGTAAGAATGTTGTCCCAATTAATGCCTAAAACAGGTAAAACAACATTTTATTTATTAATAAGCATACAAATAATAGCTGTGAATTCTGCACAAAGCAGTAAAATTTAAATCTACTCACAGAAAACAAATTCCTGATACATAACTTAGTAGGTAAAAAACAGGTTCAGTCTGTGTTTATACAGGAAACGTAAACACAGCTCAGATCACAGGAGATTTTCTAACGTATGAAGGATAAATCTCAGGCTGTACCAGTGAAAAATGGATGCTGCTTGAAGTCCTCAATGCCATTTTGTCCCAGTCTGTGCTCTCGGCTGCAAATAAGTCGACGAATCAGATCCTTTGCGTCCTCCGATACGTCCGTTATCTGCTGCGGGAACTGGAATCGCTCCTGTGCAAAGAAGTTGTGTAATTAAACTTAAAAAGAAGTAAAACTAGAGTTTCTATGGCAGGGTTCTCCAATTCGGTCCTACGAGGGCCGCAATCCAGCAGGTTTTTCATGTATCCCTGCTTCAACACACCTGACTCAAATAATGAGTCATTGTGCAGAACTGGATTGGCTGTTGGATCCATTTAATCTGAGTCAGGCGTGTTGAAGCAGGGATACAAGGAAAACCTGCTGGATTGCGGCCCTTGTAGGACCGAATTGGAGAACCCTGTTCTATGGGCTTAACTACTGTTGCATCCTCACCTTGTGGTTCATAATCTTCCCGTAGGTTTCCACCAGAGATTCTGCATAGAAAGGGGTCTCACCGTACAGCATTTCATACATGCAGACGCCCAGGGACCACCAGTCACATTCAGGTCCGTACTTGCCTTTCCCGTCTTCCATAGCTTGGAGGATCTCTGGGGAAATATAGTCTGGAGTTCCCACCGCCACTGAGGACTGGACCTAACCGTGAAGAAAACAAACACCAGAAATTATCCAAAATGTACCATATGAGACAAAAATCCCACATTCTCACAAATTGAGCTTAAACTTAGGCTGCATGTTACAGTACTGAGTGATGCTGATGAGTTTCATTGCATAAAATTTAAATGTTTTCATATTATTGCCTTGATTAAATGCAAGAAGGTCCACAGCTGAAGAGAAAAGCAGATGTTGGACTCTCTCTATTTCACATCCTTTAAAATGCCATTCAACCTCTTCATTAACATTCAGGAACTTCTTTGATCTCTCATCTCTTCCTGTCATATTTCTTATGTGCAACATCAGGAACCACAGCCTGCAGACACAGCCAAACAGCTGAACCACACACTCCTCCCAGGAGACCCCCAGGGGGGTTGACAAGGGGGAGGGGGGTTAGTAAAACTCTGGTATGTTTGCTTTGGACCAAAGGGAGCAACAGCAGCAGTGTGGTAAAAACTTACGGTCCCATCCTCCATGAGTTTGAGGCAGGAGCCGAAGTCGGCCAGGCGGATGTGGCCGTTCATATCCAGCAAAATGTTGTCAGGCTTAATGTCCCTGAAAGGACAAAGGGGGGGTTCATAATGGGAGGAACAGAAGAAGACAATCTGAGTAAGCAGTTCCTGAAGAAAAGGAGACAATCTTCCAATCAAAACAAATGCAAGACATCCAAAACACACACACTCCTCACCTCATATTACAGTGAACTCTAATCAACTATCATCAAATGAAGTTACTTACTTTTTTTGGGGGGGTGGGTTACTGCAAACCTCGTGTAAAATAATTTAGATGCATTTGTGATTCGATTAAGTGTAATTTCCTCTGGCCCATTTGTCAGCAGCATGTGCACTTCTAATTGACCACAGGACAGAATAAACCCTGAATATAGCTGCTCTGTGTTGGAACAAGCTGCACATAAAGCTTGAAAACAAACATGCACTCTGTTTGAGAAAATATGCAGCACACAAACATACTCCCACTTGCCAAAAATAAGACCTTGTGTCCTAAAGCAGAGGTACTCCCTTATTCTTTTTTTTACAGCATCTGAGGGAACAGAGCAGGAGAAGGAGGAAGAGAAAGAGGAGGTTTGGTGCTCCTGACAACATTCTTCTACAGATTTGGCCACTGTAGATTTTCTTCTCACCCTGCATCTGCTCTGCATTACTACTGCTGACGATGTGTTTATATTACAGATACATACTGTGGCTTGATTCTACTCAGCAGAATTAAACGCTACTAGCAGGAGGTGGTTTTTTGTGCCTACTACCTGCAACAACTAGACTTTCTCGACATCCATCAGCAGCTTTCACTGTTTCACCAGCGAATTACATTTTCAGAAATAAACTAGATAATCAGTGAGGCTGGAAGACATGCAAACCACAAACAAACCGTTTTATATTTTCATTTTATTGATTAACTGGTTTACTGTTGCTCATGAGATATTCAGGGGACTTTTGTATAGAAAACAAGGAGTTCTCAGTCTACCAAGATGAATCTGAAACAATTAATGTGTACATTCTGGTCCAAAAGTCCTGATCCAGCCCTCGTTAACTCACATTTTTCTTAAAATGAGCTACACTTTTTTAATCTTTTTAAGAAGTGTTGAACAACAGTTCTTCTGGATTTCTGAAGCACTTTTTTTTCAGCTTTTTCACTCATTTTCTGTTCAGTCCTTGTTAATACTTACTTATGAAATATTCAAGCTTAAAAAGGCACCAAACGCAGATCTCCGTTACTAACAATCTGTCAAAAAAGCCGTCATTTGATCCTTTTTCTTTTGTTGTACCTTTGAAAAATGCAGAAGGTAACATAGTTCAATGGACATAAAATGGGACATCTGCAGCAAAAAGGTGATTCCCAAAGAGCCATTACCTGAAAACTTGGCATTTCTCAGCGTGGTGTGCAGTGTGTCCTATAAAAATCTGAGGACATTGAACATGTGGCAAACAAAATAAGAGTAAAAAAAAAAAAAAAAAAAAAAAAAAAAAAACCCACACAAACTAAACAGGACCCAAAAGCGATTCTTAAGAACCCCACACAACTCCAGCAAAGACCCAACTCAGAGATGCTGAGAGATGCATCTGGACATTCAGTTGATCCATCTACTGATCACTGACGCCTCATCAGAAATGCTCTCCATGAAGGATGGCTGTCAAAAAGTCATTCTTAAGGAATTGTAGCAGGGAGAAAGGGAAGAGGTATGACACATGACTCAAGAACTGGGCTGAAAATCAGGTCTGGTGGAGGGATGAATCCTCCCTAGAGCTCAGACCTCAACGTTATTGATGCAGTTTGAGATCACCTGGACAGATAACAGAACAGAAAACATCCAAAGAAGAGCTTTTGAAAGTGTTTCAAGAAGTCTGTAGAACTATTTCTGAAGACAACCCGCTTGTCTAAAGCGGGTAAAGAGTGTGCTGGAGATTGAAGGGTGGCCACATTCAAGCTCAGAATTATAAATATTTCCAAGATTTCCAAGACATGTTTCCCAGATAAATAGCTCTGTGTTCTGCATTACTTCCAACTTCTTCTGCTTGATGTAGGTTTCCAAATTATGAAAACATCAACTTCTAGATCTTCATCACACATGGAGAATTTGTCCAACGTGGACTGAGGAGCAGGATGTTAAACATTCACTCACATGTGACTTTAAAGTAGCACTGCATAACTTTCCAACTTTAAATCTCTGTTTTCGACTGATATTGAACATTTATTGTGTACTGTCCTGGATCTGGTGTTGCCCTGCAGCATCCCAAGGCTGAGAAACCACACTTTCCCGTCCCAGCGCATCACTTTACGGCAGCATTTTGTTTATCTGGATATCAACACACGAGCCCTTTCGTATGAAGCCAGAGTTAATCGTCATTAGGAGGTAAGAAAATCTGGAAAAAGTTCTGGAGTAGAGCTGTAATGAAACATGGAAGTCTAAATGTGCCCTGAACGTAAGTTTCAGCAAAACCTGGTGAAGACCTGCGTCCATGACGGCTGTCAGTGTACCATATTGTGAGTAATGTGTGCAGTTTTAAATCCCAACAACCTCGCTGATGACAGGCCTGGACTGGCATGAAACAAAGATGTCACTGTGTCCCACCATTAGGACTAAATATAGACTCTGTCCTTGTCTGACCATTCCAGTGATTTCCCTCGAGGGCAGAACCATGTCTGGGTCCTGTGTCTGAGCACCTCTTATCCGCACACTGAACTACAACACGCCTCAATGCACCTGGTATAGCAGACATGTAGAAAATATTCTAAAGAGTGTAAAAAGCAAACATGAGTACACTACAAAGAATAAAACAAAAATGTGACCAGTTAAGGGTGGGATGATGTCTAACTCACACTATGGATCTAACAGGTTTCTAAACAGAGCTGCTGTTTCTGTGCTGTGATGCCAGCATAGCTCTGCTTAGAATAATAAACTAACACACACTCCTACACTCCTTCCTCCCAACTCATGCACAAAAAGCTCACTAATGCAGATACGAATGCTAATAAGAGACGGATGCTTCAAACTCCATAAGAAGCTGTTTACACAGGCATGCAAAGGTTTGGGCACCCCAGTTATATCTGTTAATAGTTATTTAAGTAAATGAAATCACTTCCTAAAGGCATAAAGTTAAAGACGAGATCCTTTTCAACATTTTAAGCAATATTAGTGCTTTACGTTTGTTTTTGAACAAAAAAAGCAGCATCCTGCAAAAATATGGGATTTAAGTGCTCAGATTTTAATTAGCCTGTTAGGGTTAGAATCAGAAAGTCCAGGTGATGCAAACTTTAAAGCTTTATAAATATTTAGACTCCTTTCACCTTGTCCCAACAATCAGCAGCCATGGGTTCTTCTAAGCAGTTGTCTAGCACTCTAAAAATGAAGAGAGCAAAGCATTTATGGTAGCCTTTTCCTTAGATGGCAATCTAATAAAGAAATGGCAGTTACAAGGAACAGTGGATGTCAAGACAAAAGAAAGTTTTTCAGAGAGGACTTCTTGTATGATTGCTAGAAAGGCTAAACAAAACCCCTGTCTGACTGCAAAGGTCCTTCTGGAGGCTGGACTTGTGGTACACTGCTTTACTGTGCAGTGACACCTGCAACACACCCGACTTTACTGAAGAGTCAGCAGAAGAAAACTCCTGCGTTGACATCACAAAACTCAGTGTCAAAAGTTTGCATAAGAACCTCTAAACAAGCCTGGTGCATTTTGGAAACAAGTCCTGTGGACTTTACGAGGTTAAACTAGAACTCTGTAGATGCAATGAGCAAAACAACACCTGTCCAATCGTTAAGCACGGGGGTGGGTCAATCACGCTTTTGGGCTGTGTGGCAGTAAATGGCATAAAATTGCAGAAAATATTGGACACAAACAAACTACATGTAAAGAAGTAAAGAAGCTAAAGATGAAAAGAAGATGGCTTCTAATTCTAAACACACCCCAAAATCAACAATAGATGACCTCAAGAGGTCCAAGATTAATGTTTAACCACAGTCTCCCAACCTAAGCATCTTTTAAAAAGTTAGGATATGCCTCAATAGAGCCATGTATGCAAGATGGCCAACCAATCTTATAGAACTGGAAGACCTTTTCCAGGAAGAATGAGGGGAAATTCCTTCGAACAGGAATAGAAAGACTCTTGCTAAAACTAAAGCCGTGACACAAGGTACTAATCATGCAGCGTTTCTAAAACCTTTCACTCAGCCCTGTTTCCTTTTCTGTCAAAAATGTAGAAGATGAAACATTGATTTTGCTTAAAATATAAAGTAATATTCCCTCTTTATACCTTTTGAAGGTCATTTAATTTTCTACTTGCTAAACTGTCAAAAGTAAAAGAAATTTTAACCTGGGGTGCCCAAACTTTTGCTTGGCACTGTAAGTTATTTACTGGTGTATTAAGATGGTCAAAAATAGACGCTATAAAATTATAAAATCAGGCTGTGCCTTCTGATTTTTCTAAAGTAAATCTCAAACTAAAGCTGCATCTAATAAAATCCCAGCATTTTCTCTGATGATGCTATAATGTCGTGTTTTCCAGTTAACACAAATTTAGGAATAATTTAAACTCAAATACTTCTTAAACTTTTTAAAGATTATGTTAGTGACCAGAGATATAGGACCACCATACATGCCAGGCATGCTTTAATATATATTTTTTTTGAGTGGTAACCCGGATAGAAAGTGTCTTTGAAAACAGCTTTGATGGTCCTTCAGCCAGAGGTCTCTTCAAAGCCACATGTGAAGCCCCACGTCATTTTCCAGTAGTGTTTTTCCAGTCATCTCTTGGAACTGGAGCAGGGGGGAGGGCCGGCTATCTATCCTCTTCAAAGACGCCACTAAATCCCCAACCTATTAAAGGCTGGATTAAAGGAATATGTTCACTTATGTGGTTTGTAAAGACACATTAATGTCAGGCTCCACAACATATAAAAAAAGACACTTTTACCAAATCAGTGTTTGCATTTTATACTGCTGAGAAGTGTGTTTTTAAATACTCGACTGCTTACTGATGAGCTATGACTGAGCTGCTGACTGTCATTCAATATTTTCTGCTTGTGTTTTCACGACTTGCCCACTCTCCGCCCCCGTTTTGTCTCAAGTACACATCTCCAAGTACCTCCATTTGAGAAACACTACTCTATGCCCTACATCACTTCTTTCACACTGTAAGCGAAGCACACCAGGATGCACTTGCAAGTGAACCAAGACCCCTGGTTTTGAAGCAAACCAGGGTTTGCTCCTTTAGTCCGTGCCAAAATGAGAAAATTAGCGTTCACACTATTCCACTACTCATGAACCGTACTATCTATGGAAGTGGACCAGGATTATCTTAAAATGGTCCAAAAAGTTTCCAACAGTAAAACTCTGTGTTTCTGACTTGTTCTGAAGGCACGTTGACATTTGTTATGAACATTCCTGGAGTCGTCATCGACCCTTGCGTTGCAGGACTGCGAAACCAAACATTTTTCAGCCTGTAGCATCACGTGGCCACTGTGTTTTGCTTTACAACACCAGGGTCACATGGATATTAACTCACTGGTTGTTTCGCACTGTGGTTAATTCAGCAATAAAACATAAGAGGATATCACTGGAAGAAATGGGGAAAACAGAGATAGAAAAAGATGGAGCAAGAGAAAAGATAAGAGTCAACAACTGACTGACTTTAAAAAGGCTAAAAAGAGCTCAGAGAAGAAACAGGATGCAATATGGATGCTGAATTAGCTTTTACCAACTCTGCTAAAGCTCAGTAAAGCTGGGTTAGGGATTGGGGTTAGGGTTTTCTCATACTGCACATTACTCAATAACATTATGACCTCTTCATATTTTAGATCATAATTTTAACTTTACTAAAAACAAGGTTTTTCTTGCATCTCTAACCTTCCTTTTAAAAGGTCCCATAATATGCAAAACTCACTTTTTAAAGTTTTACTTACTCATGTGTCCTCATAGCCTGTGTATAAGGCCCAAGAATTAGAAAATTTTTGCACGTCTCACCTAATTGCTCTACTTTTTAGCAAATGTGTGCTAAAACGGGTGAGTCTACGAGCTTTCCTTTTGTGACCTCACAAAGGGAAAAAGCGCTACCCCCTATGCGTGGATACAGTCATTGACTCGCCTCCCTGGCTAGCTGAGCCTGCCCTATAAAATCACTGAGCGGACGCCAGTGAAAGCCAGATCTTCTCCTAAAGAGGGGCGTGGACAGGCACCACTCATGAACATTTTTAAGGTTCAGACACAGAAACAGCCCGTTCTAATTAGAGCTTAATAGAGCTACTTATAGAAGGGATAAAATTAAGGAGCAAGGCTGAATTTGGGGTACTACACTTTGAAAACAGCGTTGTTGGACCTCTGACACCCTTATGAAATTGTTGAACCAAATGTTTAATATGGGACCTTTAACAACTAGGGACTTTGAAACTGATTAAAAAAAAATCTGGACAGGATCTCCAAGAAGGTATAAGTTTTACCTTATGAATCTAAAACAATACAAGAAAAATCTTTGGAGTCTTTTTAATGTTTAGAAGAACTCAGTGTGGCTTCACTAACAAATGTCAGATTTTAATGTCACATTGGACAAAAGCCTCTAAATAAGTTGCAAAATAATCACAGCTGACTTAATTATTACAAAAATAATTATAGAAATTATACAAAAGCTGATATTAGTATTATCACATCAAAGTGTGCACAAAGGTTTTACACCAACACTTTAAATATTTGCACTGATGGTCTTTGTGTGAGTTGGGTAAAAAATGACTACTTAGTTTTCCTTTCTAAACAACAATGTGAATGTATTTTCAACTTCTGAAGTTTTTACTCATTAAAACTGGTATTCTTTACCACTGACCTAAGTCTGGGTCAGCTTGACAAGAAGTAGAAGCCTTACCAATCATGAATGACACCCATAAGACTTGGACTAGACTGGCAGCACGTGGATGTGCGGGGTGTGTGTGTATATACATGCACAGGTGCTTCCATTGCCAGAGGCCCTTAATCTGCTCCAAAGACTTCTGGTCTACCAAAGAGCAAACAGCACGAGCTGACCCTCAGCTTGCTATATTGTGTGTGGTGGGGGTAAGGAATGGGGGATTCTGCTACTGATAAACCACTTAGTACTTTACAAAATCCCCCCCTTACCTCTCTTCTCCCTCTTCCCAGAAACAATACATCACTACTGCCCTCCTCTCCTAAATCTCCCTGACCTCTCTCTGTTTCTCTAACACACCAAAAGGCAGCCATGTTTTTCACTCACCGGAGAACTTGTCTTTCTGTCTTATTTGATTAACCTACTGATGGTTTAGGCAGACACAAAAGCACATGATCAAAGGTTAACGCCACAATAGCTGACTCATATTTAGCCTTCCACTCCAGGACAACCCGAGAGAGGAGGTAACGCCAGGCTAATGCTTGGTAAGGCAAGTTAGCGCGGCTAATTGGGCTACTGTGTCACAGGGCTCCTGCAGTCTTAAGGAGCATTGCAGAGACTGGAATAGAGGATGGTAATCTCTTCTAAGACCACAGCATCCATCTGTGAGGGCCATCTGGACGCCGCCCCACAACACACAATGTGGCCAGCAGCAATGGTGGAAACAGCAATGGCGAAGCATTTCCACATGGCTCTACTGAAACGTTGTTAACTAATGGTATAAAGACCTGCAGCCTGCGTGACTTCTGGCATCACTGTAAACATTTCCTTGCTAGAATATTTTGTATGTCTACTTCATCAAATTAAAGAATACCTCTGCTCACGCATGTAATAACCGATAGCTATAGTTAAATGGACAAATATTCCCTCAAGCTGATGGAAATTATTCTAATTAAAGATTCATTTGTCACTGATTTTACCTGGATTGGACATAAAAGGTCACAAGACTGGAGGACGTTGTGCAGACACAGATTTGAGACAGAGATGAGAAAAAAAACAACAAAAAAAAAAAACATACTGCCAAACAAAATTAATTAAAATAAACAGTGTTGGGGTAGTTACTCTTAAAAAAGTCATTCGTTACTGGTTACTCATTACTTCTATAAATTGTAATGAAATTACTCGTTACTGCATTTGAAAAGTAACGCCACTACTTTACTTTACTTGGCCATAAATCACTGTGTAGACATGGACAATCATCACTGCCTGTCTGCATAGTGTTTACTGTATATTGTAAAGAAAACTGCTTTAAACAACCAGAACAACATGGCTGTCTGTGGGAAGAAATGGACACACTTGTCTCATAATCATTTTATCTAGTATTTTTCTAAA
>JBAMHW010000025.1:4812282-4826549 GCA_037177495.1 Rhadinocentrus ornatus | reverse complement strand
CTGGAGGCTGCCATGTTGCATCGCCATCTTTAAATACAGTAGCCGAAAGGGGACAAACTTGTTAGCCTTGTGCGTTTCACCTTAGTATGTGTAAAAAACACTTCACACATTTATATTGACGGTCTTTGTCTATTTATTTATGATGCTCGATTCCCAGCCGCCATCTTTCTGGCCCTGGGCTATAATTCTCATCATTAGTGGAACACGGGGGTCCATGTAAATGCAGCTAATGTGGTTGAAGCTCTTTGATGACTAATGATCAAATATGATCAATGGGTGCTAAGGAAACACATGGCCCTGATCAATAGGGAAACGCAGAAAAGCAGCAATCAATAGGGCACACACAAACATACAAACAATACGCAACCCACTCAAAACAGATGTCACTCTTAGGATAACATTTTTATTTTATGAGTATATTGATATTGGCAGAGTCCCCCCATCTTCAAACACACACCCTGCCCTTCTCCTCTGCCTCTCCCATCAGCATCTCAGTGTGTCACACACACACACACATTTAGGGCAGACAGATGTGGTGCTAGGCAGCACAAAGCCATGCTGACTTGGCCTATTGAAACATTTGTCAGGGTCCTCAGGGAGGCCACGGAGATCACTGACCACTGAATAAATGAATGCACGCACACACACTTGCACTCAGCTTCCCTTTTGCATCTGACGTGCACACGCTGTCTCCCATGAGACTCAGCTGAAGGGTACAGAAGGTTGACCTCCAGGCTCTTTGCTTCTCAATTCTTTCATTTTGGTCTCTTTTCAACTTCATCAGTGTCAAAAGGTCTGAACGAATTCATTTTCAATGGGCCCACATTTTGGTTTGTTCCTGGAAACGAGGCTAGACCGGAGGATAACACGGACTGTGGTAAAATAACCAGCCAGGCCGTTCAGTGCTGATTCAGGACAGATGGGATTGGAGAGCTCACAATCTTAACTACAGGTGTCCTGCATTGATCAGACTTCTAAACACAAATGTGTCCTGGATACTTTTTTGCATTGGTCATTTTGTATAAAAAACATGTAAAACAGCTTAGGAGATGAGACTGATTATTAAATGGATTCAATCAATGACTAGCTTTTGCTATTTTAGTGTGGAGCTTAAATAGGGACAGAGGTTTTGTAACTTGCATCTTCATTATTGAAACTGCAACAAGAAGTACAGGTACAGATCAAATCTCTAAGTAAGGAATAATTATACAAGTAGGAAAATTTAGAAGTCAAAAATACAAGTCAGGGATGATGAGTCAGAAAACAAGTCAGAACTCGGGAACTACAATTCATAAATTGCTTTTACCATTTTAGTATGGGCCTAGGAAAGGGACACACGTTTTTAACTTCTCCAGTTTTGTCACCTTTATCTCCATATTTGAAACAGAAGTACAGACAAAACCAAAGAAGAAGAAGAGGATTAGAAAGGGAACAAAAACACAGAAGAAGAATGAAGACGCTTTTGAATAAAGACTGTATGCGAGTGTTTAGGGCGTGTTGTGCGGTTAGAAACGACTTTATAGAGACTCATTACCGCTGCTAAACGGTGTCCGGAACTCGCGGGAGTGAACTCCGAACTTAGCACTGCACACTAGTGGAGGAACTGACTTAACCATGGTGACGCAACAGATTTATGGACGTATGAAGCAAACTTATTACAACGTTTGAAACGGATGTCCCTATTTACTTACGCAAGGGGGCGTAAATGGGCCTTAAGGACGAAATACTAAAAAAACAAACGGATTAGAAAACTGGAATTGAAGATTTCATTTTTGTCTCCAAACAGCTCGAAAAAAATTCAACATGAGTCACTTAGGCCTGGTAATGTGAACGTAGCCACAAAAGATGAGCTAAATTAACAGAAAATAGACCCCAGTCTAATTCAGCTGGTTGTGTTAATTGCACGAGCTGAAGATTGATGCAGGATTTCTAATGGCTTTTATAACCTGATGGTGGGTGATGTGACTGAGTGCACAGCTGTGACCCAGGAGATAAAGTGGTCGTTTGCTAATTGTAAAGCCTTTCAGCTCGATCCAAGGCTTCTCCGGTCCACATGTTGAAATGTGGTCAGGCAATAAAGGGACCCCACACTGTGTTGGCATCACAGTTTCTTCACGAGAAAGGAGAATTGTGTGTGCTCGGTGCAACTGTAGGCGAAATTAAAAAAGTTGACTTTTTTGGTATTATAGAAGAGTTATTGCGTAATTGCCCTTTAAATGATTTAAACAGCATTCTCACACATATAAACTATCGCTAAGATAAACGCACATCCTGATGCACATGCACACAAACATAAACACTCATCAGATGGGACTAGCCAGCAGAACACACTCTCCTCAGGGGACCTGCCAGCCGGTCTCCACCCTTCACAAAGCAAGCATAGGAAAAAAAAATCTCCCATGGAGTGCAAGTGAGAGCAAATGAAGAGTTGGGGGGATTGATACATGGGGGGTGGCGGTAACAGCACCACACCCCCACCCACACACCTCCTAAACCCATCATTACTGTCCCAAAGCATCCACAAGGGGACCAAAAAGAGAAACAATGCCCTTCCCTCCTCCCCCATCCCATTTTCTTTCAATCCACTTCTGTCTATGCTGCCACCGCCAACCCCCACCCACAGCCCCCAGATAACACCATGCAATTAGTGGCTGCCCACTCTCGTCTCTCTCTGCATACATTTATATATGCATATCTTTCCAACTCCATCGCTGTCACCTAGTATTCGAACGTACATTTGACTCTGCAGCATGTTTCAGATCTGACTACACCCAACTACACCCGACACACCCAAAATACCAAGGAGCCAGGCTTTATCTGAGCCTCTCTCTGACCCTCCCTTCTTTCCTAACTATCTTACATCGTTTCCTCAATCTATCTAGCCTTTATTCTCTTGCTCTTTGCACTGTGACAAGTTCCTTCGAAAAAGACGCCGTAATTATGGTAACATGCCGATGTGACTACTTCCTGTCTGGATATCCTGCTCCCAAGAGCATCTTCAGTTGGCTGAAAAAATTCCTTTGGCAGCTACGTCAGCAAGGAAAACGGTTTCCCATGCTGTGCCCTGTAAACTTAGTTCAAATTTAGCATCAATTCTGTTGATTTCATTAGCAAACACTGTTGTAGCCCTTGTAACTAAGCAACCAGAGTAAATCAATGGCTTTGCAGCCATTTCAAATAAATATTTTATAAAAGAATACAGTACAATAATCTGATTAAATTACTTTTTTTTTGTTTTCTATGCTTCTAAATTGCTTGTGAAAACAGTTACTTAGCTTTCTTTTTCATTATTTACAAACTCTTGAGGCAAATACCTAGTAATCAACTGTAAATGCTCCATTGGCTTGTCTCAGACTTTAGATTTCTGGGATTTAGAGCTGTGCTGGCAAAATATGGGGAGATTTGGAAGCTTTTCACCCAAATCAGCTTTCTGCTGTAGTGGAAAATGACACTACAGTGATGAGAGGAGTTGTGCACCAGATGAAGATAAGGTTTAGTTAAGGTGAGTGGCGCTGCTAATAGAAGATGACGGGGTTCATAGTTGCTTTTTATCTGCGATTTAACCATTTCATCAGAATTGGACACTGAAAAAAGAATCTTATGTGTTTCTTTTTCTACTAAAAGTTGGCTGCAGTCGTTATTTTTACAGACTTCCTGCCCCTCAAATATGCACAAACCTGACGTGTAATGGGAAAGTTAAACAATTAAATGTGCGTGGGAAATGATCATCTAGATGTATTAACCATCTTCAGTGATGACAGAAGGCAAACACATGCACACACTCTCCACAGGTTTAATTTATTTTCATTAAGTTGCTGCGGCTCCCCACAGCTGGAATATTTCCCATGCTGCAGGAATAGTGTAAATACACTGAACATCCATCATCAGGACTTATTGCTCAGTCAGCTCCTTGCCAAAAATTATTATTATATACATTTAAACATTTACCAGACACAACCAACCTTCCAGGACCTCACCTGTGGACATAGTGCAGCTGGTGAACGGAGTCAATGGCCAGCACCATCTCAGCCAGGTAGAACTTGGCCATCTCCTCTGGCAGACGGTCCTCAAACTTGCTGAGCAAAGTCAGCAGGTCACCACCCACGTAGTAGTCCATGACCAAGTACTGCAGACAAAGTGACAGGAAACAGAAACCCTCGGTGACTAAAAGCGCTGTTAAGATGAAGAGCAGACATAAAAAATAAAAAATAATTTAAAAAACAAAACAGAAAGTAAAACACATAGCAGACCTGGCTTCCCTCACCCTCCACAATCACTGAAATTCCTTTTGTTCTAACAATTTCATTATAACAAAGGCAAAACAAGCACTTAAATAATTTAGCTTTTCAGCATTTACCTATAACTAAATGACTACAGGCTAGCGGTGTGTATTTTTTAAAGCCCTGAGGAATGTTTAGCATTTGTTTTGAGAATGTAGGAAAAGGAATGACAAGCAGTCGTGGCATCTGAACTCAGGGTCAAGGAGAGAGGACAAACTGTCAGGTTAAAGGGAGAAAAACTGCCTTTACCGGCCAAAGGGAGAAAAAGTTTGGCTTACAAACTCTGCCCAACTTTAAAACCATTCTTTTGCTTTTTCTTGGACCCATTTACTTCTGTTACCCAATTTCCTTCAATTCAAAATCCTGTTGTGCTTGGTGGTAAGAAGTTAATGTGCTGGTTTAAGTCTGGCAGTTAACCAGTAGTGGTGGAAGGGTGGAACTGTGCTCTATAAATGAACTTAGGCGAGAAAGATAGCACAGCTACCAACAGCACAGCTGTAAAGCTGTTGCTTTGGGCCAAATAGACAATGACAAACATAGCAACATATTAAAAGAAAGTCTGTTATATTTTTGCTTCAAAATGAAGTTGTAATTTGCACATGTGCAGCAAGTCATCCCTATTATGTTTCCAAGATAACAGAGAGAAGAGCAACAATTTGTCAAAGCTGAATTAAAGTTGTGGTGATTGGACAGAATTGGAAAACTGTGCAGAATTCGTCATTCCTGGAGGGAGTGGAGGCCTTACGAGGTGTAAAGGGCGTAATGGGGTACTTCTTCTATAGTTAAGCACAATATAACTAATGGTCTAAGTAAAAATTTAATAGAAGTTTATTTTATAATAGTGCAGCACACTACTATAATTAAGTCTTTCCAAATTAATCTAGACTACAGAAAAAGAAAATTTTCCTCTTACAACATCAGGTCGGTCTATAGACAGAGTGCTGTGTTACCAGATTATTGTCATCCTGGAAGGCGTAGTGCAGGGTGGTGATCCACTGGCAGTCCCCATTTACCAAAACGTCTCGCTCCTCTCGAAAACACGCAGTCTGCAGACATATACAACAAACTTTACAACATGGAAACATATAGCGCATAAAGGTCACAATATTTTATAGCTGTGTGTGTTAGTATTCTGCTACTTTTGTACCAACTGCAGATTAAATTAATTCGACATTAAAATTTCTGCAAGAACCTCTTAATACAAATGGTTTTCTTGACCCCCATGTTAAAAGCCCATTAAATCCCCATGTTAAAAGCAACTGAAATAAAGCATCTTTACAGCAGGGTGTTTAAATAAAGTAAACCAGTGTCACTCTTTAAACATGCCCTTAGCCAGTGGTTCCCAACCTGGGGTCCCCCAAAGAGCACAGGGGGTCCCTGAGGCTTTGAACATTACAGCCATTGTGATTAACGTCCACAAATTGTCCCTATTTTAAGGAAAAAAATAAGGCTGTATGTTGTTTATTTAACTTTGGCTTTATGAAAGGACAGGACTCAACCAGAATACATTATTTATGGGGAGAACCTTACTTTTCAAAACCTAAAACAAGTATGGTTTCAGCACAGGGTGGAGCAGGGGTCCATGGCATTTTAGTATATGCATGAAGGGGGTCCCCGAGGAAAAAAAGTTGGGAACCCCTGCCCTAACCTGTCATTTCCCAGTGCAAATTTTCTGACCAGAGAAGAAGAAACTGAGACTCCTCCTCCATGAACAGACTACGGTCTACTGTACATTTGTTGCTCTATGGTGTTTCCTATGTCCAAGCATTTACACACAAAAACATCAGGGAGCAGTTTTGTCTTGTGACGTATGATGCATGAAGATCACGGACCCGGGGGAACGGCAGGAATGTCCGACTGTCAGGGAGAGGTCGATGAGAAAAACATGCAGCGGCAGCTCGTGCAGCTCAGGAACCGACATGTTCTGCAGCCTATCAACAAACGTCTGATTCAACTCTGAATCGATGAAGGTTGAACTACTTTTTAATAAACCAGCCATCCTAATTATAATTTCCTGTAAGAAAAATTCCCATAACATGGCAACGGGCTGCTGTTCATAACCAGTGTGAGGTTGGTGAAACCCAAAGGGAGCATGAGAGGCTGCAGGGTCACACTAACCTCTGCTCGCTTTAGCATCTCCCACTTGTTGAGAATCTTCATGGCGAATACTTTGTCAGTGTTTCTCACTTTTACCACGGCAACCTGCATGAAAGGAAAAGAAACAAAAGTCCGTCAATCAATTTATAAACTTTGACCCAGTTTTATCCCGGAAACCACGAAAAAACAGAAAAAGAGAAGAGTGACAATAGAATAATTCATGTCTGATATTCCAATAGTCAGGAAGAAATTTGTGTTAGGAGTTAACATCTTCAGACAAAGTGTTGCTGGAAATAAATAAACTAGAAAAAACACTAGCACAAAGGAAAAGGTGGAAATGGGAGAAGGAAAGAAGAAAGATGTATTTAGACATATAGAAAGAAATAGAGCAGAGAATGGGGGAAAGGAAAATCAGGGGCAGGAAGTAACCACAGAAACCACCAGACAGCTTTCGTGCTGACCTAAATGGCCGACAGACACACACCATAGGAAACCATATTCTTGTTCTATATACAACTTTGTGATGCTGGAACTGTAATCAGAACTGTTCTCCTGCCTCTGACCCCAAAGATTAGTAAATTTTAGATGCAGTCATTTGAAAAGAAGCATTTAATTTCTGATCATCAATTTGTGTTTACCTTGAAAAATGTAAGCCATGTTTGTTCTTTTACAAACTACAAACCAGTTATGAGATAGATGAATCAATCAATCAATCAATCAATCAATCAATCAATCAGTCAATCAATCAATCAATCAATCAATCAATCAATCAAAAGGGTGGACCTTGAGACACTACACTGCATTGATTGGTTGAAAGAATCATCACTTCCTGTGCGACTTGGCAACAAAGAACAAAGCAGGAACAGCGCAAAGGCATTGGAGCGCATGACATCGCACTATTACCTGCGGCATGCATCGCTATGCGGCTGATTTGCCACCTACCAGGTAAGGATAGGCTCAGTAGAAACACAGGAATCAGGGTTTAGCAAACCAAACCATCATGGACCGACCAAGGCTTAGTGGTGGAAACGGCTGAAGAAAAGTAACGTCTTTAATCAGCGTTAACATTATTATTAACATTATTATTATTATTATTATTATTATTATTATTATTATTATTATTATTATTATTATTATTTATTTCCAACATGTAAAGATGGGCACAGAAATTACTTCAAATGCCAAGCTCAGTTGTGAATGGATGGTGGCCATCAGTGGGCAAAATTCTCCCAGACAGGCATGTTTTCATCTGTGAGTGGATCAGCGATGACTGCACTACAGGTAAATACTTCAACATTGTGCACATTCTTCTTCTTTGGTCCTTTAAAGGTGTTACTTATCCTAAACGGTGCTCTAGCATCTATCAAACAAAGCTGGTGCTGAGGTTTAAAAGCTCAGAAGGTTCTCACTTCACGCAGTTATTTGTCCATTCAGAGACATGGCAGCTGCCATGCAGGTGGGCCCACGGCAATTACATCGATATGGCTCAATAAGTTTAGTAAAGTGATTAAATACAAATAGTTTTTATTGATTTATAAAATTTCTCTGTCCTTTAATTTTGTTGTGCACTGCACCTTTAAACCCCATGATGGTTTTAAGGTGCAGATTTTGCTCAGACGTTTGAGGGGTCAGAAGTTGGATGGCTGACAATTTTCTTCAACTTAATGATGAGAAAACTGAAGCTATCGTCTGCCCCCAAGATTGATTTAAGGTAATGAATACGCTCGACCTGCTTGTTCCATTTGTTCCTCAGTAAGGAACCTCTGGTAACGCTTGACTCAGCATTGACTTTGGTTCACTCTGTTTTTATTATTTAAAAAACATTGCCAAGCTATGTCCTGTTGTGTCTCGCGCTGAGATGGAAATGATTACTTGTGACTTTATTTCATCACGTCTAGAATTGCAATTCTATATTAGCGAGTAAAAGAGGAAAAAAAACAATCACTGGAACATTTTCAGGCTGGACAGGACGCTGCTGTCAGGCTCCAAACAAAATCTTTAAAGTATTCTCATTTCATCTCATGGACTTTGTCTTTTTTTAAAAACAGCTGGAAACCCATATTTTTAAACTTGCTTTGGTTATTATGTTTCAATGGTCATGTTTCTTGTATTTAACTCAAAATAGCTTATCTTTAACATATATACATGCAATTTATCTCCTTTCGTAACATCTTCTGCTCTGTTGCGCTGTTTCATATGCCTCATTGTACCAACCGAACAGCGGAACAACTGCCAACTTTCCCTTCACTGCTAATTGCTAAACATAGACCTGACAAACTTCCTCAGCTCAGGCTTTAAATTTTGCCAAAAAAGGAGCTGCAGGCTGCTGTGACAAACCACTGCAAGCCGACAGCCAAAGCACGTGTTTGACTTAAGTGCTTTCCTATTAGTATCTACTGGCCAGCAGAAACAGAGAGAGAAACAAGAGAGAAACCATTTTATTTTGGCCTATTTTGGCCTAATTGAAGACTTAGCAGAACCTCACATGCAACTATGCATGAATATACTGAGAAAAAAAGAATCTTAGAAGTATTAAAATACACAAGAACATATTTATAAGAAGAGTAGTGGAACAAATGTAGATGCTGTATGAAACAGAGGGGTCTGTAGTCTATTAAATTAACCAGGGGAATGCTGCTAATGCAATACAATGATAACATTCCTGCAGTGTTTGGATTTCCCCCAGTGATCCCTCACCAGAGGAAAGGAGGAATGGAGGAGAAAAACCGAAGGAAAGGGGGAGTGCACTGTTTTTGGCAACGCCTGGCCATTTTTGTCCTTTTCTCTAGCTCTTCCCTCTACTTTTCCTGACTTCATCTATTCCTCCCTTCTTGTCTGGTGTCTGCTTTCAGGGCCCAAACATGACTGAGCAGTTAATTTCTCTCAGTTTTCAATAAGGAAAATTAATGTGTTGTCGATGTTTTCTACTTCAGCCAGCTGCTAAAGATGAAGATTTGCTGGATCAGTGTCGAATCAGAGCCTCTCCCAAATGATTTCATACATTAAGAGCAACCATGAAGCAAAGCACAGCTGTTAATACAAATTATTTAACGAGTATTATTTTAAGGATGAAGTTACACCAACGTTATACTAAAGTAGCTACATACCAAGGCAAGATATTTAAAAATGTGCAACACTGACTGATAGCTTAGCTGTGCCGGTGTTTGTCTAAAGTTTAAACCTGTAACAAAACAAAACTGAGAACTATTTGGTGCATTTGCGTTGAAAACAACTGAGTCCTAATGAGGACATTCTCACAGGCAGCAGACCAATAAACACTGGTCCATTCATTGGATGACCTCCACAATGAGCCATCTCTCCACCTGCTGCTGACCAGAAGTGAACGAAACTGAAAGATGCTGCACTCAAGGTTTCTGACTTTTTATTTTCCTTAGTCTGCTTCCACTTTTTAACCTACTCTAACTCCCAATGATGTTTTCTTTTTAAAAAATGAATAAATAAAGGAGGACTGTGACGACTATCAAACCCGTGACTGCTGTTAAAAAGCTGTGTTTGGATCGTCTAGTAGATCTGGATTCTCTACGCCGTTTAATCAAATCAAATGATCTGGTCCTGATCAGGTCGTACAATATTAGAGGAATGACATATTACATAATGACATATTTCTGTCATTAACTGAAAAGTTTTAGACTAAGTATGCATCATGATTCATTAACTTGTAAAACCACCTGCAATAACTTAAAGTAATCGGTTTCAGTGAGACGTTATCAGTCTCAGATCGTTGTGGAGGAATTTTGTCCCACTCTTCTTTACAACATTCTTCCAGGTCATTGAGGTTTGTGGTACTTAAACAGCCGTCTTAAATTCCCACCACAGCATTTAAGTCAGGTTGAGGTCTGGACTTTGACTGGATCATTTCAACACCTGATTCTTTTGCTTTTTATTTATTCTGCTGTAGATCTGCTGCAGTTTGGGGCCATTGTCCTGTTGCATGATCCAGTTTCAGCAAAGCTTTAGCTGTCAGACAGATGGTCTCACATGTGACTAGAATAGTTTGGTAAACAAAGGAGTTTATGGTCCACTCAATACCCATGTTTACAAAAACAAATATTTCTTGTATCCAACTGAAATGAGTGAGATGAGACATTCCAGCAGACATGTTTCCATGGACGAGAGGTAAAGTGATCCAAAAGTTGTAGGTTTACATGATGCAAAGATTTAACATGATTGTAACACTTTGACAAACATGCTTACTAATTTAAAAGAAGTAGTAGTAAAAGGAGATGAAGGAGAAGAAGACGAAGATGAAGGAAAAGTAGTAGAAGTAATAGAGGAAGAAGAAAGTAAGAAATCCAAAGAGAAAAAGAAGAGGAGGACAAGGAATGAAGGCCAAGAAGAAGACGGCAAAGTACAAGAAGAGAAAAAAAGAGCCAAGAATAAGAGGACCAACAAGAAGACCATGAAGGAGATTTTACCAAATTTATTCAAATATCTGTGTTCGAGCTCTTTGACCATTCAGAGGCTCAATAATCCTTAACTTTTTTTAGTCATCTTGTGTTAATGCCGCCAATTTTCCAAGTCTTTTCTAAAACGCGTCACCTTGCCTATACAACAAAACCACGGAAACGACCAGATTGTTTTTTGGTTAGTTTTTTCCTCTGTATAAGATCATGAAAAGGATAGAAAATTTGTTCCGATCTCATCAGATAAGCTGAGGTGTGGATATGAAGCATTTTTATTCTGATTTAATGTTTGATCGGATTAAAAATGCTCCTTGTAAATGCAGCTGACTGTAATCTGTCCAGGCGCCATGGCTGCAAAACAAGCCCAAATCATCATCCCTCCACCACCGTGCTTCACAGCTGGTAAGATTAAATTAGTTTTTCTCTAAAGATGTTGCTGTGCATTGTGATAAAACATTTCCACTTGGGTCTGGTTTGTGCAAAGAGCTTCGTCTTTGGTGTTTCCTGCAAGCTTTCCAAACAAGTCATACATTTTTTGGTCTTTTCCTAATTGATTTAACAAGCCAACTGCGGCATGGGGAGTCTGAGATGAATTTGGTGGGACGTTGTCCACTCTTGGAAAGGTTGACTAATGGCTTAAATATTTTCTAGATTGTTTGAAAATTACCATATAATCCTTCCCAGATTAATGAGCAGCAACAGCTGCTTCTCTAAGATCATTGCTGATGTCTTTTCTATTTGGCACAGTGTTATGACATGAATGCTCCAGAGAACCTGAAAATATCAGCTTTTATTGCCGATGGTCAATAATCCAAATGCATTTGATGAGCAGCACCAGGCTGCTATTTACCCTCCTAATTCCTAAAGATGCAGTAAGGATTTTCTTAGATTTTCACACACTGCATCTGCATTTCTTGGTTCAGTTTTTAGCTAAATGAATAATGACAGTTTAGCTTTAAAGCTGTTGTTAATCAGAGGTTGTATTTAGCTTATTTTGGGATTGGACGCATAATATTTTATGTCCTGATACTCCTGTACATTTTCATATTTCTGTGAGCCAATTATAAGAAAACCATTGGAAGATTATGACGTCTCTCAAATTAAATTTTTCTCCGAGCCAGATTCGTACAAGCAGCTGGCTTTATAAAAGGCCACTGGAAAGTTACAAGAAGGCAGCATCGTTCACAGGGTCACATTGCTGAACACAAACCTGAAACACAAACAGTCACATGACTCACACATGCACATACCAGCACTCCTTGCTTAAATGAGCATGTTAGTATTTTGCGTTGGCGCTTCATGCCGGCAGGTGCACCCAAATCTTTCCTCATCCATCAATCTATCACTTTCTACATTTCTATTGATCACTCTCCAGCTAACAGTGCTTTTGCAACTGGTTAGCCCAGGTGTGTGATATCAAACTTGGCAACATATTCATGAAACCGCACAGCACAGATGATTAAATTAATGAAACCAAACAACTAAAGTGTAAAAACTGTTAGCTCGAGGGTGCTCTGGGACATTATGCAAGACTCTTGGCTGAGGACCACAATACCTGTCCCTCCTGCATTCCCCAGCTTTGACATCATTACCTGAAACCCAGTGACACATGCATTGAAATTTTCCCCGACAGCCACACACAAACAGACAAAGTAAACAAATACATTTAAAAATTACACAAAACGGATCCTCTGGAACTTCAATTTACTCAAATTTTTCTGATTAAGTCTAAAAAAGTTTTTTAAAGGTCTATTTGAGAACAAGTAGAGTCATGCTTGTGTGGCACAACTAAACTACGCACTGCTTAAGGAATGCAACAGAAAGTAATCCACCACCAAAAGCAACAACAAGCTTGTCTTTAGTCAGCCATTAAGACATAAGGGTGCACGGTAATCTTCTGCTGGTAGCTTTTTTCTGAGGATAATGGCTTCATGAAGTCTGTCTTTAGGAAGAAGTTTAAGATTTCGTTACAAGATGGGCATTAGGGATTTGCTATTGCAAAGGAAATTTGGAAGGATAGTTTGGAAAGTGTTGATGTGTTACACAGATTACATTACTCCAAGATTACACTGCTCCAAGGTTAGGCTGCAATTAATTTTCCCTGAAAATCACCTGCACGTGACAGCTGTGGCTACAATTAGGCAAATTTCCTTCATTTTTTTGCTCTTATGTTGAACTTTACATCTTTTTTGAACAGGCACATTCTCAGTGTTTTCCAAAATGTTTCATACACAGATAAACCCAGACTCGAAGTTAACCCTTTTCATCACGAGATTCCCCCATACTGGGGACAGCATAAGATGCATGCAGTGTAAAAGATCTTAGCACACCCTAGGAAGAACCAATTCTAACATATAGAATACCAAAGTAAAAGACTCTACCAAGCATTGGCATCCACACAAAACACAATTCAAACCCCAAGCAATTATATGGGAATGTAAGAACATCAGAACAGCACTGTCCACTTCAGAGCTTCTGCTAATTTTTCTACTTCGAACAAACCACACAAGCAAGGTGTCATATGAAAGCAGAGACGGATTACAAAGATGTCTGTCTCATCACTGTGGAACAAACAATCTGTGAGCTAGCAGCCAAAGAGGAGCAAAGAAAAAAAAATATGATACACAAATCCTGTCTTATGTTTGCTGTTTTGTGGTCAAACGTTTGATTCCAGATCTAAAAAACTCTGCTAATGTGTACTCCTATGACCTGTTTACTCTTCCTATCATAATATCTTGAGGCTCACTTCTTTGTAGATCCTCATGGTGTTTCTGGGGTGAACTTGGGGCATATCCTTTAATTCTTCTGACTCCTGACCTCACCTCCTCTGGCCATTGATAGAGGTGTCCATTATTAACACCAGCTGATATTTACCTGCTTAACACTTTTATTAAAACACCTGGAAAACAGCTTCTATTTAACACATTTCCTCACCAGACATTACTTTACTCATTCATAAATAAACTGGGCTGCTGTCCTCTGGTTTTCCCAAAATAATGTTTTTTTATAGAAGGAGATAACCTTTGACATTTTCCACTGTGTTCCAGGTGAATTTACTCAGTAACAGTAACACAAATCTAGACTCTGACACTTCTGTAGTAATCTTACATGTCTCAGTTTTTGCTAGAGACCAAAATTATACATAAAGCCCTTTTAGTTGTGACAATATACTTCAGTTATTTAGGGTATGACATCTAGCTCATGTCACATGATTTTATCTATGCACTGGAAACAGAAAGAATCTTCATGCATTAAGGAGTGGGTGATAGCGATGACAAAACCCTCCATTTAGAGAGTCAGGTGCATACTCTGGGACAGAACGCACGACATTGAGCAGATTGGGTCTCTGTTTTTTACTTGCATGATTGAGTGTGTATTATATATTATATATATATATATATATATATATATATATATATATATATACACACAGGACTGTCTCAGAAAATTAGAATATTGTGATAAA
>JBAMHW010000025.1:4779481-4800370 GCA_037177495.1 Rhadinocentrus ornatus | reverse complement strand
AAAAAAAAAAAAACGGGTGGGGATTGTGGAAAAGAAAGGGGGGGGGACTAAAAAAGGAAACACTCCAACCCCCCCCCCCCCCCCCCCCCCGGTTCTTTTTCTTTCTCTAATCTTGTTAGATAATCGCAATCTCAATTTCAATTAAAATAATCGTGGTTATCATTTTCCCCATAATCGAGCGCCCTACTAAGCAGTAATAGAACGATGAAGTGATAAGAAAGCAAAATGTCAAGATAGCAGCAAGAGTGCTGTACTACACAAATCAGAGGCAATCTTGATTAAAATACAAGATATAACAACTGAACCGTGTGGACTGTAAATGGACTGTACGTTTGGAATATAGTGCTTTTTAGTTATGTTGACCACTAAAAAAGTAAGTTCATGTCACGTTTATCTATTCATGCACACCCTCATACAGCACTGTTACATACTCAGACACTTCAACATATAGCTGGGGGAAGCCTGGAATCAATCCACCGGCTTTCAGGTTGGAAGGCAACTGTTCTTCCTCCTGAGCTACAGGCGCCCATAATTAGGTATTATTTTCAAAACATAATAAATAAAAAAACATTAATACAAAATATACTACATTATATACATCAAATACGCATAATTTTTTTAGTTTAAAAAAGTCACATAAAATCCTGCTTTATGTCACAGTTCAAGTGTAATGGTTCAAACCCGCTGACAGGAAACTTAAGTGGGCTTATTACTGATTCTGTTTGTTTATTTACACCTCTTTCTGTAAAGTCCTCTGAGACAACTTTGTTGTGATATAGGGCTATACAAATAAACTTGATTTGATTTGATCTGAGGTCTTGCCTGATCACTTCCTGTTCCTCAGCTCCTCCATGTGACCGATCATGTGGCAGTCCCAGTTCTGACACAAGGTCCATACAGGAGGTTCAGATCAAAGTCCAGGTAGAGGTGTACTCTTTTACATGTGTTGATGAGTAAAAATCAAGTTCATATGTAGTATTTATTTCACAGAAAACACAGAGACAGTTCTTACTGTCCAAATGAAAATTACATTATGGGATGTTTGCCCTCCATCCAACTGTACTTGGAAAGAGATGCTTGCTCTGGAAGACGCCACTGGAGAAACAGACACTGACAGCTGTATGAATCTTCATCTTTTACTGCCAGCTGAAAACCGCTCGATCCCAGGAACAAATGATTTCACAGCAGCCTCTTAGTGCCTTTACGGGCCAGAGCTCCTACATTAGCCCGAAAGGAAAAACACTAACTTGGTGGTTACAAGAGCCAGAGCTAGGAATACCGGGCATGTGTTGTGGGAATGTTCAACAACCCCAACATTATTTTCCAACATAGAGAACGTAAAATTCCAATTGGCACAGTAAACACAGAAGAATGTAGCTGTACTGTGGTACCTTGTCAACTTCCACCAGCACTTCATAATTTTTACAGTCATTTAAACAGAAGACTTTACTGCCAGCGATTCTCCGACACCAACATGTCACAACATCCTGACAGATATTACAGCACAACCTTTCTACTGCCTTTTCTGGGCTCATCATTTTCCCTCATCTGGATGTGGAAAATGAGAGGGGGGTTGTTTTCTGTGCTGCAGCTCTCTGTGGTTTAAGTGGTACAGCCCAGCACTGACATTGCACCATTTAAGGTTTGATTCCTGTCGGGACCACCCATACTATAAATGGATCCCGACAAATGGATGAACGCAACCACTTGTCTGTTTATTTAGAACTTTGGAGCAAAAGTTGAGCACGGGACAGAAATGGGGATACTAGGATGGACCTGGCAGAGACTGGGGGGCAGAGTAATGGAGAAGGGAGACAGAAGAGGATGATAAAACAAGCTTGGTGTTGGTGTGATAAGAAAGGAAGAGCAGCAAAGAGATTATTGAGAAAACACTCAAGCTAAAGTAAACTACTAACAGACTTCCACTCCTACCTTTAATATCACTGAAAACAACTATTTACTCAACATGAGCCAAGTCTTCTTATTTCAACATAAAGATGTGTTCAGCTGCAGGGTCCCTGTGGTGATATGCGTCATGACAGGAAACTTAAGATCCCTTTCATTCACGGGAAACCTGCCCAGCTAGGTGTGCTCAAGCTGAGGCTGACAGGAAGGACCTGAAGCAAAACACACGGGTGACAATGTGAAACAAACAAAACAAACAAGCTAAATTTACACAGTTGGAAGTTTATACGTGACCACTAGTAAATTAAGCGGTTTTTATGATGCACTTAGTTGTAAAATCAAATAAATGATGGCAACCAAATACCGTGACTAAAAAAATAAAGCTCAGAACTTTATCTTGTGCGGGCAGAGTCCTTTAAAGAGAAAGACTGATTCTTGTCTGAATCAATGCCTCCTCTGTGTACAGCTGATTTTACAGTAGAAGTCGTTAAATGGGGCATCTACCATTTAGCTTTTCAAAAGGAATGAAGGGAGTAATTATGGCTGAAGATAAATTAGAGTCGGCGAGTAACTGTGCCTTCTCTCTTTTTCTCTAGAAATCTAGCATTTTCTGTTCACTAAACGAAGGAACCACAAAAATAAAATTTAACTAATACAACAATGACCAGGAAAAGTAAATCATTAGGAAAGAGAAAAGGATAAATCTCTCACCTATTGGTCTGTTAGATTGTCAAATCTAATCCGGAATATATACAATTTTTAATATAGATATGGATCACTTTGAGAAGTATAATTTAATAAGCTTTACCAACACAAATTCTCATTTTAGAAACATATTTAAATGTATTTAAGGCCTTCCTCAGAAGTTAGTGAAACCGGTTGAATTGGTAATAAAAAACAAACTGGTTAATATATGCCTTTATAGACTGGTTTTATTTCTTTTTGGTCTTCTCATCTTGTATTTATTTTTTCTTTGTTAATTAGTCTGTTTTAGTTTTTTGTAGTGCATGTATGTAAAAAATGTCTGGTAATTATCCATGGCTACATGTCCTATATATGCTGCAACAGGTTTTTGGTTTTTAACATGGCACTGACAAAAACATATTAATTTAAATCAGGTTAAATATGTTTACGTAATTTTTTTTCTCATTTTTACAGCCACTTTGTTGCTGCCACTGATGTTTTCCATCATAACTGTAACCGAATGAGGACATCTAGTCTGGTTCATCAATACATTCCTTTAGGTGTTGCTTTTATTCTTTTTAAACGTATCTTTCAGGAGCTAGAGTGAGGTCAAATTACAGAACAAACTAACAACACACAAACCAAACAAAGTAATTAAACTGCTTTACTGCAATCTAACCCTGACAAAAATACACACAACTACAGTTGCTGTAAAATATTGATAGTTTTGTTTTATGGTGTCATTACATAACTAAAGCTATTTGTGCAACTTCCCACATACGAGTTTTACAAACCGATTATACAAGAAAAGGAAAGAAAATCTATGGCATAGAGATATACTACAACACTGTGATGGTGTCTTTCTGCTACACAAGAAAAACAGACAGGCTGTGAAGTTACCGGTTGCCGAAATCTGGAGAAAACCACTAGATTACAACTTTGTTCCCAAAATAAATGGAGGGGGAAAGCAGTGCTATGTTATGTATACACTCCCCCTCCGCTGCAGCCATGCATAACAGACACAACCAGTTCCCTTCACTGCAAAAAGCTGGGCTACGAGTTACAATCTCCAAAAGAAAAGGTGTCAGTGCTTGGACTTGTTATCTAAAGCATCCTGAAAATATGCGTCTGACAGCAGCCGGACGGGTTGGGACATGCTGCCTGTTCAGAACAAAAAGGTGAACTGCAAAAAAAAGTAGATTTTCAAGCTCAAGATACTGAAATATCACACTTCAGGTATATACTTAGAATTTGGCAAGGAGCAACCTCCTTTCTTTCCATATTAGTTCAATTAACAGTCAAGTTGATAGGAAAACTATCTATTTAGGCCTCATCCGAAGAGCTGATGTCCAAGACAGTAAGCTGCAAGAACACACGGCAGCCTTTGCAATAGCAGCCAGACACCAAGATAACAGTTACGAGGCTAATGACCTCACTGATAAGTAGATTGACTTGGCGTGGGACGAGAACCTGCATGGAGGGGTGGTTCCTTGTTGTGATGAGGATCTGAGGTGATCACATACACACACCGACTTTCTCAGCAGGCTGATAAACTTTGGGCTGGATAGCGATTAACAGCCCCAACTGCTGCCACCGCACATGCTGAGTGCTCACCTTCTCACTTCCGTTTAGGTGAAATTACAAAAAAAATAAATAAAAGATTTTTAAATTTTGCTAAATGGAAAAGAAAATCCACGGACTATGAGGAGTCAAACTGGTTAACACTATACTGGTATAATCACAGATACAAAACAACAAAACGTCTGAAAAGTAAAGCTGGTGAAAAACCACCTGAATGTATTTCTGATGGTCAGCAGAAGTTTAAAGGTACAGACTAAGAGAAAATATTTCAATTAATCTGTTTCTTTTTGGTCTTACCAATGGAAGATTGCATTAATTCCTATGTAGACTATGATAGGTGAAAGTATTATAGGGATGTTGCAATATCATTTTTTTCTGTCCGATACGGATCCTGATACCTGGGGTTTAGGTTCACCAATCCGATACCCATGATATTTTATAATGAGGTCTTTAAGTTTAGAATTTAAATAAAATTATATTTATTAGCAACAGTGACTCACGTGCAGCTGCTTCTCTGCGTACCAACTCAAAACAATTGTCACGCAAGACTGCGTGTGACACCGGTGTTTGTGTGGTGGTAGTGGGCAGGAAAAAAATCATTCTGGTTTTGTTTTTGTGGTATCGGATGGTGTTCACACAGAAATACTCACCGATCCCGACCCCCTTACTTTTGGCAGGATTGGCGAGTAATGCCGGTGCCAATATTGGTATCAGCCCAACTCTAAAAGTATTAAAGGCTTCATGTTGGGTTTACCTTGTGAACTGCTACCATACAAATGTGAATGATTATCACAGTTTGTCAACCAGTAGTCCTGAATAACTCTTTTAGCTTATATGGATCCAAGATGGATGCAATTCAGATGTAAGTCATTTGAAAAGAGAAATAATTGTACAAAAAAGAAGCATGTGTGTGAGGCTTTGGTTCCTGTATGTTTACTGCCGTCAGCTGTAAATACTTTCCTGTATAAGGAGACTTTGGAGAAAGGCATCTTTTCCTAAGCCCTCTTAAAACCAGACACACAGGTGCAAAAGTGAGAGGCGTGGATTGAACTTCTCATTTAGATCCTCTTAGGCTGAACACAGCTAGACGCTTAGTAAAGCAGCAACATCAACAGGGGAAAAACACCTTATAGCACTGATAACTGATAACTTTTTTAAAAGGGTAAAATCAGCATTTTTTTTCTCATTAAATACAATTCAGCCATTCTTAACTTAGTCCTTATCAGGGCTCCAACGACTACGTTGTCGACTATAGTCAACAATAAAAATAGTCGTCAACGAATTAACCCTTTGACTTTTGTCGCCAAAAAAAAAAAAAATCTACAGAGTGAGACATCGTCTTTTTCCTCTATCTCTGCTGAGAGTTACGCATGCGCAAAGAAAGAAAACTACAGAGTGAGACATCGTCTTCTTTTCTATCTCTGCTGAGTTGCACGCAATAAAGTCTGCCAGGGGAAAAATATGGCTGCCGACCAGGGAAAAAACGGAGGTGGGGACGTTAAAAGTCTGGGAAAACTTCACATTAAACTTACAAAATAGATTAAATACATGTAAGATTTGTAAAGTGGACCTTGCGTACCACGGAAGTACGTCCGCAATGCTCGAACATTTAAAGAGGAGGCACGTCGGATTTACATAACTTCATGCAAGATTTCAAAGCTGAAAGTGAAATAAGAGCCATTTAATAATTATGCAATGCATAATCCGATTGGTCGACTCGTCGTTTTAATAGTTGGTGACCAATCGACTATCAGTACAGTCATTAGTTGCAGCCCTAGTCGTCTCAGATCAATTATGGGTGATCGATTAACAGGAAGGGGAAAACATAAATCAAGTAACTGCTGCACTAATTAGTCTTGTTTTAAATGCCTAAAGGGGGGGAATTAAATTTGGTGAACAGATTTACTCATCGGCAGCATGTCAAGCCGTTGTGTCTATCATGACCTTCAGCAGAGGGAGGAAGCAGAGGGAGGCAGTTCTCTATATATAGAGGTGAACAACAGAGACGACAATCGCAGTGACCACAGGATTTCCACCAGAGACTTCTCTAAAGAGACAGAATAGGAACGGCTGAGAACAAACGGGTGTTGGCTTGTCAACCCACATCTTTAATTCATTTAAATAAAAAGACGAGCTTTTAATACATCCACTTAAAATGTACACAAAAGTGCAGTTTTGTGGATGTATAGTCGCATTTGCCCGCAGCCCACAAAAAAACTCTTTCATAACCGTTACCACATAACTGCTAAATCACGGTGTGAATGCATGAAAAATGAGGAGGAAACATGCTCATGAGTGAGTAACAAGACTGCCATGCTCTGCACAGTGGCTCCATTTTATCACTGGAAATTTATCTCCACAACACAGTGATTCAGATCTCAGCTGAAGGGACAATTAGATCAGTCGCACGTGACACCCACCGGTGTGAATGACCACCATTCAGGTGGAAGGAGGATGAATGGTGCTGGCAAGCTGCTTGCTCCATCTAACATTATTTGAGTGATGTGTCTCCGAGGTCAGAACAGCGAGTCCAAGAGACAAGCGCTCATAAGGCAGCGTAGACATATAGCTGGGGCTAAAAATAGCTCAGGTCACTGTCGAATTCACCATCCCACCACAAGCCAAGGTCGGTGATCTATTGGTGTCAGCTATACCAAGCAGCAGTGGGTAAAGGGACGAAGACCATGACCAATATCTTCCTTTGTAAATTCAAACCAAATCTGCGGGCTCACCTAAATTATTTAAACTATTTCAATTAATCCTCATCTAATTTTTCACGTTACCCCTCTTATATCCAGATTAGAAGATGAACATAAGAAGCTAGTTTAATTCCCAGCAAGTCCAAGGCGGTCTGAAGAACAAACTTTTTATTCAGTGAGGAAGTATTGAAATCAGTCAGCTGTTTAAAGGCTGTAAATGAATGAAAACGCAGAGGAAATCTTCTAAATGTAACTGTGTGTGGAAGGGATTTACATGTACATGTCCTGTGATAGTGGCAGTTAAAAGGACACTGAAATAACCAGTTTTTCCTCTAATTTACATTCAAACACAGGTTGTTCTAGTCATTTCGACATACTGTTTGGGATCATATAGAGCCCTTTTATCCGTGCAACAACTAAATCATTAGCGTATGGGAGGTTTACGAGAGCGTTTGCGAGAGTTTACCCATGTTGGCAGTTTTGCTGTGAACAAAGAGCCCGTCTTCAATAGAAAGGCTTTCTGGGAATTTTACACTTCTGTCCGACAGCAATACACGTTTTAACTTGAAAAAGTGCAATTTCCTGGTGATGCCTTCTTTAAATTCTACAGTTGCTTTACCATGCACTCACTCATGTTTATTGCACATTTGTTATTTTTCTTTTCGTCTCCTTTGACCCAGTTTTTCTGCTGACAACTTGTGCAACAACTTCACCCCCTCTGATACCTAGAAAATATCACTCACTAGTTATTCAGTCAGGAGCTGGGAAGCCTCACAAATCACATATAGCGTTTCCAGATAGCAACTGATGACTGAATCACTGATTCACCTCAGATCTGGGCCATTTGTCTATGACCTCCAACATTCTCAAGTGTAGAGTGAACCAGGTTTTATTGGAGAGGCTGTAAAGGTAGTTTGGTCTTATGCTGCAAGTGCATTTGGAAAACCATCAGGCTAAATGGGAATTACTTCTCCACAAAACAAGCACACAATTAGTTGATGGAAATGCATTCTTACAAGAAATACACTGAGAGGAAGTATATTTCAGAAACTCTTGGATAAAAAAAACAACTTTCTTCTGTAATTCGTAGGAGGCCCAAATTAAGCTGAATGATTTTTTTTAACTGTTTAATAAAATCCAGTCAAGCTGGGTACATGGTTTCTGCATCGCCCCATGCGTGTGCATGTACAGTACATGTGGAAGGCCTACAATACAATGTACAGGATTGGGTCAAGGTGATTCTTCGTGTTTCTCCTCTACTCCCTGCATTCCTTGTCATTTTGAATGCAGACAGATTCAGGCATATGCGCATTCGTTGCACTTAGTTGTGGTTACGAATATTTAGTCTGAGCCCGGAGGCCGCCTGTGGAATAGTGAGGATGACGAATTTTACATCACAGCTGAATTCATGAACTGGCTTTTAAAACTACTAACATCTGGCTTTTAGAGGAACGAGAAAGTACAATGTCCAATAACTACAGCTTCATTTGGCATTGCACATTCGGCCAAGAATTTGTCGAGACTTTTCTTGGGCTCAGCAGTGCACCCAACATTTCTCGGGTTTAAGTTTAGGACTTTTATCTCCCCAGATGTCTGCCTGTGTTTATTCCCTCCTAACATGAGCTCAGGGAAGAATGACAATGATAGAAAGCCAATTATAAGGTAGAAAAGGGGTGGATCTTCTCCTCTGACTGGCTCTGGATATACCACGGATAGGATTTACCTAATTTTACAATAAAACAGCAATCAACTGTAAAACATGGAACATGGTGGAATTTGCTTATTTGTGGTTATCTATTATCCCCACTAATTGAAGAGTTTTTCCATTGTTCCTAAGCCACATAAACAAGTTGTGATTTTAGTTGGTTGTTTAAAAGTGCTTTATAAATAAAGTTGGTATGGTGCGGTACGGTGAGACAAACTAGGTGAGAGTTGAATGTATTTTGACTGCTGCAAAACCTCGTCTGACAGACATTGCCTGAACTGATGAGGAATGATTCTCTAGAAATTCAGCAGTGGCTAAGAGGCTTGCAGAAACACAGAAGTTGTCCAAAAATGAGGAAATTTCACGCTAACGGCTTTAGAAAAATTAAAAAGATGCATTAGTTTCTAGTGAAGCATCAGAAACAGTGTTGCCAGAAAACGAGAGCAGTACCCATCTTATTCACCTGTGACCTGAGCTACACTCAGAGGCTGTGCTGAAGAAGATCAGTGTTAAAGATTATTGTGGACAGTAGCTGTCCATCTCTATTTATGTCTGTTTGAGCAGACATATATAAACACAGCATATAAAACAACCAAAGAGGAGCCACCTTTTTTTTTAAAATTCAAGTCCAAGTAGATAATTATCATTAAAAAGGTTCAATGTAAATTTTGGAGGGAAATTTTCCAGAAGCAGCTCAGCATCATCAAAAATTTCAGATTGAAATGTTTGGTTTCATTTAGTTCAGTGAAGCTAGCACTTGCCTGTTTACTTTTTTTCTTTTTAAATAATGCTTTCTCCCTAGTTCAAATATATTAAAAGAAAAAAAACAACATTTTTCTAAACTTCATTTTTGTTTACAATAATTTAAAAAGCCCTCAATGCATAAAGGTCATGATCAAAAAGCAACCCTGCCTCAGGAGGCCCGGAAAGTGACAGCGATAACCTGCAGACATAAAGAGGGAAGACTAATTGACTTTTTGCTAATGTTTTCATAGCAAAAATGAGAGTCAGTGGGAGGACTTAGCTCACAGGCTGCAAATTGTAAATGCTACATATGGTGTAAAAAATAAAAAGAAATAAGTCATTTTTAACCAGCTGATTTACCTGCCATGATGTACGGTCCCTCTTCATGCTGAATAAAAACTAAAACTTTCATGTGGCAACACAAGACCTTTTGCAAATATGGCAGCATGAAAGAAAAGGTCAAAGTGTGTATATGTGCAGGTGCAGTATGTGTGGAGATGTGCTTTATAAGTAATTCAGCTCATGTCCTTGCTAACTAGATTGACTGCCTCAGCCTCTGCACATGCCTGTGTCAAGCATATGCAAGCAAACATAATGTTTCCTACAAGCCTGTGCACATTTTCAGAACACAATGCACAATACTGCTGGTACAAATCCTACACAGACACAGAGGCCAGCCCCGCGTTCTCTGTCACTAGGCAAAGCTGGGATGCAGCAGTCTGAGAGGCACCATGGGAGGGGGGAAGAGGAGACGCGAAGGCCAGGACGGGGAGGGGGAGCAAACAGAGGAAATAAAAGAGGGGACAGAGACTAAACAGAGGAGAGGAAAAGAGAATAAAATAAGCTACAAGAGGTGTGCAGAACTAGAATGGATAAGAGCTGAGTGAATGGACTGGATTGACAATGAGCTAAACTATGAAAGCATGAGAAACACCGACCGGCGAAAAGAAAAAGCGAATGGGGAGGGTGACGATGGTGGACAAAGAGCCAGGCCAGGCCACATCTAAACAGCTGCTGTTCTCCCTAACATTGCACCTCAGCTCCAAATTCCACAGGCAGCCCGGCTATGAGGGGCTGGGGCCTGAGTCAGCGCTTTATACACACAGCCAAGCCCTCTGCTCAAAGCAGCCGGGGGATGCAGCAGCTACAGCAAGTGCAGAGGGACACAATGGAGCCAAGCAGCCAGCGGTTCAGTGCTCTTCCTGGCTTTCTTTAAGTTATTTAGAAAGGAAACAAAAAGAGGATGTACCACTAAAATATCTGCAGCAGTAGTAAAGGAACACAGACAAGAAATAAACAATAACTCATAGCAAATATCTGGAGCAAGTCATTTTAGGACGGTTTTCTACTAAACAAGTTGCAGGACATAAAGTATTGTGCAAAAATTAAACATGGCAGCAGGTGGCATGTCCAACGGACCAAAGCTTCATAGCAGAGGCACAGCTCTTCCACCATGCAAACGATAAATTCCTCATTAATTAAATATAATAAAAGCCCTGCATGACTAACCGCTTCGAAAGAATATCTAAAATTAAAAGCCAGACCTGTGCTAAAGCTAATGAGTAGTTATATCCAAACAGGGTTTTCTTTAAGTGTGCATCAAATACAAGCTTAAAGGTTTAAAAAAAGCTGAGTTGAACTGGATTTCTTAGCATCTCCATGCATCATTTGTGTGTCAGAGAAACATCCTGTGATAGAAAAGAGTGCAAGAGGAAAAAGGAAATTTGAAGGAAAAACCAGAGGATCACGTGTTGTACATTTCAAAATTATTTGTAAACATGTGTCCTGATGAAGCTGAGTATCAGGCACACAACCATGACATAGATTATTATTATTATATACTGGAATAAAATCAGATTAATAGATATTTTATTCTGCAAAGCCCATTATCAGTGCTGAATTAGAATATGAAGCACAATCTATATTTTAAGTTAGAATTGCATCTTGTAGAAACATGTGGAAGCTAAAAAACACCTACAGCTACTGCCCAAAAGTCTTAACACAGCCTAATCCCTAGATTATATGCTAGCTAACATGTAGTTTTCTCAAGTATAGGAATGTCCCACATTTTATTAAGCTTCTTTATGCATCCAAAGTGGAGAAAATGCGTAACTGAGTGAGCAGATATGAAAGACTCTGCAGTTAACAGGAGTGTGATAAAAGGCCCTTTAATCCCTTGTCATGCTCCATGTTTGGGTCCTCACAGCAATATGAATAAGTTCATTAAGAAATGCCTCTATTGTACATTTTCCACAAAAAAATGGCTCTTTTTTTCTCCTCGGTGTGGATCCACTCCCTGCCACCGATGTCCACTACCAGTTCAGGAAGGACGTCCCCTCGCCAGCTGGACATGGAACCATTTCAAGCTTAAAGGTTCGAGGGACGAAGCGTTGTTAGTGGTTTTCATCACTGAAAAGCATTTTAAAAAGGCAAAAGGATAGCTTTCTGAACTGAAAACCAACATGCTCAGAAGAAATCTAAATAGAAGTATACGGCATCTATATCGTAGCACTGACGGGGCTGAATTCATTTTCAAACTGAGGCTTTAAACATAAATAACGAGCCGAAGGATGTTGACATCGCCAATAAGATTGACTGACAGCCGAGAGGAGAGGTCAGCCAAAGCCAGCTTCCAGGCACTGTGGGGGAAGAACGAGCTAGGAAAGAAGAAAGGAATGGGAGGATGAGAAGTAAAGGTAAAGTAAAGAGGAAAAGGGGGTGTGCATTTGCAGTCTGATCCCAAGGGCCCCGAGAGGCTAGCTAATGACCTGAGCTACAGAGTCTTCTGGGAGACGGAGGAGGAAAGCCAACTTCTCCCCTGCAGCTTTCTGATGACACATCACAATTAGCAGCAGCCATTTATCTGCCTACAAAGCTTCCAGACAGATTGACCAAGCGTTCCTAAAAGCCACCTTTGAACATCCTGACGTTGAAATGTAATGAATGAACATTAGTTCACATGTAAGCTTGATTTAAGACGACAAAAAAAAACTTGGGGTTTTGCTTTTTGTAAGGCAGAAACCATTAATTGCTCAATTCTTTTTCTTTTTTTTAAATTAATAAATGGTAATCTTTATGTTATGGGGGGAAAAAACTGCCAATGACATAGCTGTGCAGCCTGAAGACTAGAAACAAGCTATCCAAACACATTTACCTCCTAGCATGCCAAGCATTTCTGTAACAAGGTTAGCATTGTAGCACTGATGAGCCACTATGCAAAAATGTTAAATAACATGCCTCTGATGCATGCGCTTAAACAGGTTCCAAGGTATTTTGCTAGCTTATGGATCTGCAGAGCTCATTTAGACAAAGATGTAATCAAACAAGGAGGTAAAAGTGATAAATGTAGTCCAAGTGGTGGCTGGAGTTCCCCCTTTGGGACACTGAAGTCTGGAAAAGGATACATGGCCCCTTTGCTATGTCCTCTGTGGACAACAGAAAAATCTATGTCCATGCATGTGTGTGAGAAAGTAAGAGACTACAGGAGCTCGTGAGTGTTTGAATGAGCATAGAGGCATCTGTAAACTGGTGTGAAGTCGGAAATAAACAGTGACCTTGTGTTTTCCCAACAGCACCAAAATATTGGACACGAGTGAGCCGCAGAGTACACAATGACACAATGAGACGCAGCTGTCCCACTTCCTCGAATGACATCATGTACTCGCTGGGTGCAGACTAGCTTACAGGGTCCTTGTGGTTCCTTCCTGTTCTCTGTGCCCACCACAGTCACTGGACAGCCACGCAGGAAACAGCCAAAGTGGGAACAAGGATGTCCTGACAGAGGCTGGTCTGTGAAGGATCTCAATGTCTAATTTTGATATATACAGATCATGGATTCCTTTGCTGATGATGCTAGAGATAGTTTTCCCCAACATCACTCACATTTGAGTTTTGATCCATGAAATATAAAAATTTTATGAGTAACTTAATTTTTTATGGTTTATTTTCATCTCAAACCAAATCCTGATTTTGACCTAGACACAAAAAAACCCTGTTTCATATCAAATCTCCACACTGAACACTTAAGTACATTTCCTGCCTTACAACACAGCTGACAAAGCAGCTTCCCACCACTTTAAACTGAACTAAACACAAGTTTATCCCTCCTGTGGTGCTATAGACCCAGTATATGAAGCCAGAGGCTTGACGTGCCACAGAGCTGTTTCTACTTGGTCGGGTAAATTGGCCCCCAAACAGAATTAAAAGGCCCGTGACAAGAAATGTGTTTTTCTTTACATTTTTACAGATGCAGTGGCGGCTCTTCTGGTCTGTTTAGTAACGGGAATAACAGGGAGGAACTTCAGTCTGCACAATGTGAGATAGCCTAGTTAGGCAAAACCACAATAATGTGTGTGTTTGTGTCTCCCTTGTGAGTTGTGTGTAAGGCATGCTGCCAATGAAAGCGTTACAGGGTGGAGCACACATCAGCTGCAGCTGAACAGCTGGCCACTGTGGGCTAACATTGAGTCTGGATTGAGAAAAGGTCAGGCAGCCTCCCCCATGTTTGCCAACTGTGGCCTGGCACAGCTGCCCGTTGTCATTCAGCCATCCAGCAAATCATTCCTCTAAGCAGGGAAGAAGCAGAAAGTCGAAGAGAGAGCAGGTACCGATGGGGAAAACTTGAAAACTTCACGCAGGTTTCCTCTGAATATGTAATCAGTTTTCATCACAGCAGAGATCAGCATCCAGGTTGTGTTTATACAGATATTCTAACACCAACCCACAAAATGGATCAGTGTGATGAATCCATTATTCATCTGTGGACTGAGAAATGCTTATTCCATGCGTAGGTGTTCTTACTTAAAAATGCTGCTTGGTTATTTATGATAACCCTGCAAAGTTACCGCAACAACTGATCTGACACCATTTAATTGAATAACAAATAAGTGGAATGATTGGCTAACTAACATTGATAAGGTTTAGAAGATGCAGTGAATGGCATACATGAGTCAGGATACAGCGTACTTTCCCGTGTTCATTTCCCCTGTGGCTGCAGGTTATGTAGGGGTCTCCATTTCAGCTAAAATGAGGTCACCAAACAAGAAGAAAAGCAAACCCAATACAAATGTTTGTCTTCTTCTGTGGCTCGTATAGATTCTTGGGAAGAAAAGCTTGAACCTTTGTTGCAGCTGTGCTGAAGTAGCCAAAACGTAGCAGTAATTGCGCTATAATGACGAGTCTTTTCTGGGAACAAATGGCTGTGAGGTGCGGCCTCTTTGTAGCTAACAAAGGCAGGCCACTCACAAGGTATAGAGGTCTTAGATTTCATCACTCCCACATTGAACCGTGATTCTGTATGTATATAATAAGTTAAAAATGGGCAGCTCTAATTGTACTATATCACCTTGTCAGTTAACTTTTAGCTAGCAAAGAAAAAAAGTGCTGCATGCTTAACAGGTGTGATTTTTCCTTTGACCCTGTGGCTGGATGTTCTGCCAAGAAAAAAAGAAAACATGGGAGTGGCGACACACTAAAAACTTTGAGGACAAGACGAGACTTGGCCTCAATTCCACTACAATTTTCTTGCTGGCTATGTAACAAAGGTGTGGTCTGCTGTCTTGCGGATGTGTCTTATCACAACCCTAAAACCACACCAGATTAAGTTATTCTATCCTTTTACACTAGATGAAAAACTTTCTCTTTGTATTTCTTTTTTCTCCCACAAAAGAGCACCTAGAAGCAACATTATATCACAATATGGACCCCTATCAATTCAACAATTCACATCATCCAAGTTAAAATATGTGTGAACTTTGCTTTAAATAATAAATTAAATTAAAAAATGTATTAAATAATCATATTTTCTTAGATAATTTGCTATTGTCTGCATTGCTGTGATTAAATCTAATCACGAGTTCATTCAGTCATTATGCTACTGCAATTTATACAAATATCATCATCATACCTGTTCTTGCTACCACTAGAAGTCCTGCAAATGTGATTTTACATGACAGAAAGGTTGATGGATCATGAGCAGTCATTAAACTGAGACAAACAGAAAATCACTCAAGTACAAACTAAGCTTTCCTTAGAAGTAAAAAGCAATCTGGAAAAAGTGTGATGCAAACTCAAACATTTTACAGGAAAACCATCCAGTTTTCCCAACTTTGACTACAAGCAACTTGTCTTTGCTTTAACAATGTCCCTAATGATTCTTGGCCCATTTATGCTCGACGCAGAAGACGGATATGCAGACAAGGCGGACGGACATTTTTGTCCCTTTCCTACGTTGGGTATGCGCGTAATTTGGTCTGTTTTCAGGGCGCTTAGCTATCCATCGCCTGATGCACGGAGCAGTACCACTGGAAATTGCGGGCACAGTGCTGAGCAAGCTGACATGCGACCAGCCAAAGAAACAATCCAGAAAAGAAGAAGAACAAGAAGACAAAAAAGCAGAAGAAAAATGAAGACAAGGACAACGATCTAAATTGCACAAGTGTTTAGGGTGTGTTGGGCAGTTGGAAACAACTTTATAGTGAAGCCTTGCCGCCACCAACCAGTGGTGAAACTGCCATCGGATCATGGGAGTGAACTCTGAACCTAGCATTGCCCACTAGTGGATGAATTGACTTAACAACCATGGCAACGCAAAAGACGCATAGATGTTTGTCAACGTTTGAAACGGGCGTCACTATTTACGTACGTATGGGATCATAAATGGGCCTTTACTGCTGTTGCTGCATTGAGCATGTGATGCATCTGCAGAATTTCCAGAGAAGCTCCCCAAAGTTGTCCCTTCCATTATAACCATTAACTCTTCTACAATGCCCAGTCAAGGCAGGACTGATGAGCCATTTGCATCTTGTGCACAAGTACAGCAGTGGACTGATGCACCTCTAAGACAAATTGGCTTGTGTGTGAGAAAGAGTCTACACCAGGGATCACCAACTCCAGACCTCTTGAGCCAGTGTCCTGCAGATTTTCAGTAAATCCATGCTGCAGCACACCTGACTCAGAGAATGGGTTGTTAAGGGCTGGTACAGAACTTAACAACATGCGGTTGGATAATTATTTCCTTTGAACCAGGTGTGTTGCAGCAGGGACATATTGAAAACCTGCAGGACACTGGTTCAAGAGGTCCGGAGTTGGTGATCCCTGGTCTACACGCTCAAACATATTGTGGACACAGTTACGACGTTCTGGTCCATATGAACAGTGAACAGTGGGGAACAGTAGTGGCTTAGTGATAGCATCCTTTTTTGCATTGACATAGTGCCAACTTAGAGTCAGTTTAAATAATCTGTCTAAAAGTTTGACAGGAAGTGGCTTCATCATAATTTGAGTCAAAAAAGAGATCTCTGAGCAACACAGTAGTGACAATCTTCTATTATTATAAAAATGTGATAAATAATCGTGTTATCAGGGGTTTACTACATCGTCTCTCTAAATAAACACTACATTTTACAGCTGGATTGTAAACTGCCTGGATGGGGTATAAATGCCTGGAAAACTTCCATAGAACAAACTTTACCCCACAGACGTACACAGAGAAATTTTTGACAATAGAAACAATAACATCTGGGGGTGCTGGCTATTTGGCAGAGCTTAAAGGGTTAAACACACTCCTTAAAAAACTGTCACCTTAGTTCTGAGTCAGAAAACTATCAGTTATGAGCTGAAAATAGTTGTTTATCAACATTTTCCTGAAAATCATAAAGGCCTGGCAGCTCACTGGGTCAGCAAGAACCCCCACAAGCCTAAAAATGCTTAGAAAGACAAATCAATAGCCAATCAACTGTCTGGAAACCATCTGTGCCTCAATGTTCAAGAGGAAACGATACACGAGATAAAACCATAAAGCTATAAGCAGATGAGTGTAGTAAAAACTTATAATAACACTGTTTAAACAAAGCCTTCTGGCACCAGAGATATCTGGTATGGATAGGCACTTTATTCTTATTTAAACAAACTAAACTCAACTCGAAAGTATTCATATGAATTCTATACTTTTGGATAATTTAATGTCCATCCCTCTGGGGCAGGACACTTAGCAGCATCAGCAACATGGGACCTCTGGTTATGACTGCTTGGACACATCTGTGTGTTGTGTCTGGCTGAGCCCAGTCAGAGTTTCTAGTGTCAACTCGAGGAAATGTCAGGATGAAGTCACTGCGCTTCTTCTTAAAGGCCAGGGTCCACTGGCATTGTTACAGGCCAGCTAGATGCTGCAGATCAGCTGAAGACTAGCAAATGCAGCCAAAACTGCACCCCCTTAAGGAAACACCACATGTGCACAAAAAAGTACCTTTTTTTCCACTTACAGATAGAAAATCAACTAAATTCAGCAACTCCAGGTCCATTTTTAGCACAGAATGAGATGTCCAGATGGTGGCTGGCGAGGCAGACCAAATTAACAGCCACAGCCAAAATTTCACACCATTTGACTGACTTCACCAGCTTCCTGTCTGTCTGTCTGTCTGTCTGTAATGCAGCCGCTCAGTGAGGGGCATGACTGCTGACTATTTAACCTTGTAATTCAAACCGTTTTAGAATTTAAAGTCAGATGAAAAAAATGCCAGCAAATGCACCAACCAAACTGCACTTTCCTTCCATTATGCTTTGGTTTCTTATTGCCTCATGTATTATTAATTGGTCTTGATTCATGTTTCTGCCTGTGAGAGGAAATATTTGCTCCTGCTCTACCTCGACACTGCTGCACCTCTTTCAAAAAAGACAAGCGGGCCAGCCAGGCATGCTCTGGCAGCTAGCTGGGCCTCTGCAATGGATAAAAAAAGGTGAGTTGTTCACATTCCTGCTTCATGCACAAACCAAACCCCACTGTCACACACACACATGCACAAACAAGAGTCCTTCTGGCAAAGCAAAAGGACTGCGTTGTATGTGTGTGGTCCTATTGCCTTCTGTGTTTAGATTTTTCTCACCTAGTTACAACAAAAACTTAACTTCCATTTACCTACACCCTCACAAAAAAAAGTGACCACATGGAAAGTAAAGAAGGCTAAATTCATCTAGAAAGGTGTCAACTTTATCTTAGAGTGCACGCTCATATGAACTAATGGTGGCCTGAAGGAAAAGACATCTTTATTAGATCTTTCCTGGATTTATATCAAAACTCTAAATGGGCCTGCTAAAGGTCTTGATCAGGGTATGCACTCTCAATCAACTAGCTAAACTTGTGTTTATTATGTGTCCTTGCATTATGAAGTACTAAAATTTTGTTACACAAGAATATAGTTGCTTTGCTTTTTGTTTCAGGGAGTGTTTCTGTGTGAGAGGAGAGCAAGAACTGAGCCCCGCTACTATAAAAGGAATGTAATGGTTAAGGGAGGGCCACTGCACCACCAGCATTTAGTAGCTTATCATCTTACCAAAGAGACAGGGAAGCTGAATGCACAAGCCAAACAAGAGGGAAAGATATAAATAAATAAAAAATACATGGGAAAACTCACCCCAGTCCAAAAACTCCAGGATATTTTTCTCCCTTCTGAGGGGAGAATTGTTGCACTCATCATAGAGGCAGACCAGGATATCCAGCAGCGTTTCCACACTCAGGCACTGGCCATTAGACTGCACTGGTCCGTCCAGGATCAGCTTCTCCAGCTTCTTCAAACGCACCTCTCCCGACATGTTTATTCCGGCTTGTTGCGCTTTAAACTAATGATGACGGAGGAGGGTAGAGGGCAAAATGAACGAACACCTCCTCGGCGTGTTTTGGGGCCTGGAAAGAAGTTCTCTCACCTTGAGGATGTCTCGAAAATAAATCAAAAATAAACTTTGTGGAGGGCAGGCCGGGGCTAATTCGTTAAAATCCACCTTTTCATGATCTCCTTCTATAGACCCAGCATCTGAAAGGTGGGTAAGATGTGCACTTCCCCATTTTCTTTTTAATACCTATCCCCAGAGGGTGCAGAAAACAAGTAAGCTAGTCACAATTACAGACCCTGGCTGCCCCAGGCCGGTAGATTTTAAGGATTGCAATGCTTGTTGGCAGTTTTCTGCTCTTCCCTGCGTGGTAAATTGTATAAAAATGACTCGATGTCTTTCAACAGACCTCCCTGAGTTGTTGCTGTGGTTGATGTTTTGGATTTTCCATTCTTCCAGCTACCCTAAAATGCAAGGCAGATCTGCAATGCTACAAAGCCCCAGCGCCCCTCCTCTGCTCCAGGAATGGAAGGGCGACACAGGCTTAGTAAGTAGCCTGCTAGGTTAGCTTTTTAGCTAGCCACGGAACTAACGTTAACCTTACTTGTCTCCGCTCCTAAATGCCATCATTGCTCCATTTCTTCCGTCCAAGAGCTGACATGTAACACGAAGTAGAAAGCTTGACAGAATTCCGCCTCTTCTTGCAATGTTTTTTCTTTCTTTTTTTTTATCCAACTGGGAAAATACCCCACTGTTTCACAACTCACTGTTCTTTAAATCCCATTATTCGTCCAGAAACCAAATGTCAATTTAGTTTCTTCACAGTTCAAAACCACGGTTAGTTCAAGAGTTCCAGCGGACCATAAGTTAGCCGTCAAAAAATAAAAATTACGGGTCTTTTTTTAATATTAGAGAGAAGCTCGTTTAACGTCAAGAGGAAAACTGTATCTAGTCTTACTTATTCCAAATACGGGACACAGCCTAAACTCCCCCCTGTCCTTCCCTTTGCACTGCCTGCCTCCCCCGCCGGTCGGTCGCTTCTTGCCGTCTTTGCACAGTCAAGCTACCAGCAGCTTGCTGCCAGAGACACTCTACACATGGGACAGTCAAGTAGACAGCTCTTTCCTCAACGCCGCGGGGAATTGTGGGACATGAGTCTGGAAAGAAATACATAGGAGTTCTGAACGGGTATTTATCTCACAAGCCTATCTAAAATTTGTAAAAGACTATTTTTTACACGTCATTTATTTTAGACTAAGCGAAAATTGCTTTACATTTAACTTAAGTCGCTTTGACTCCTTTACTTTTACGGAAAAAGTTCACTAAGACGCATGCGCAAAGCGCCAAACCTTAAACCGCCATCTTTGCCGTGCTCCAGCCAGCAGTCTTTTACAGCAAGCAGACCATCTACCTCTTTGGTAGCATCTCTGGTAGCTGCTGCAGGCAAAATCCCAGATCTTCATCATGGCGCCCGTCACAGCATCTGCTGTGCAGAGGGGGGTGGATGAGGGTGCGCGTTAGTGGGGGCTGTCAATATTGTGAATGGAAACTGCGGGTTGTCTGTGTGTCTGCTGGTGGTGGGGTGCAAAGAGGACACATTTTTTCCTCAGACTGGAATCACTGCCGTGGCTTTAACTGGAGACAAAACACAGAATGCATGGAGACATGCCTACGCAGTGGTGTGTCCTGCGTCAGTATAACCTGTAAGCTGTTGCAGTGTGCCATATTTTCAGCCTCACACTTAACCGAAGTGGGTACATGTGTTATATTAAAGCAAATGCATGAACTGTCATGTGAAAATCATGCACATATATATATATATATATATATATATATAAATAAATAAACTAAAGGGAAGACTTTAACAACACACTGTAACTCCAAGTCAATAACACTTCTGTGAAATCAAACTGTCCACTTAGGAAGCAACACTGATTGACAATAAATTCCACCTGCTGTTGTGCAAAT
>JBAMHW010000025.1:4755400-4768007 GCA_037177495.1 Rhadinocentrus ornatus | reverse complement strand
GTCTTTGAGGGTCAGAATTCTAGCTGATAGACTGGTGTTCAAATACTTATTTGCAGCTGTATCATACAAATAAATTGCTACAAAATCATACATTGTGATTTCAGGATTTTCTTTTAGATTATGTCTCTCACAGTGGACATGCACCTAAGATGAAAATTTCAGACCCCTCCATGTTTCTAAGTGGGAGAACTTGGAAACATAGAAATAGCAGGGTGTTCAAGTACTTATTTTCCTCACTGTACATCTGAGATTTAATGAAATGCTGCCTAACGACCCAATTATCACCATCTAGTTTGGACATTCAGTCTTATCCCATGTGCACATAGATTCCTCCTGATTCTCTAAATCTTTTTATTTTATTATACACTGCAGATCTTCACAGTTTTGCTTTTAGGAACATGTTTTTTTTTATTTTACCGTAATTAGTAGACCCAGATTAGTGAAACTCAGCCTTTTTTTTTTTTTTTACGTCTGAGAGACTGATCATTTTATACCCAGTCATGTAACTGACATGTTGTCAATATAGTTGTGAAAGGCTCCTCCTGTTGTGTATTTGTACCAGTTACTTTTCCAGCCTTTCGTTCCCCCATGTTCCACCTTTTTACAGATGTGTTGCTGCCATAATATTTTCCTTGTATTGGTAAAATGTCTCAGTTTCAACATCTGACAAGGTCTTTATGTTCTATTGCGAATGAAATGTGGGTACACAAGGTTTGCAGAGCACTTAAATCTGTTTTTATTTTACAACAGACTGTTGTCCAGCTGTTTTGGATTTGGGGTTATAGAGGTAATATAGCACGAAAACCTTATGCAGGAACTGTAATAAACCAAGTCACAGTGTTTCTTAAAAAAACAAAAAACTTTAAAACCATTATTATTCAAAAACTGTATGAAAAGACAACAAAAAGGTGTTTGTCATTGTGATGTTGGTTTAATGATAAAAGACCTGATAAACAACTTGCAACACAAAGCCATAAAAATATAGGGTCTGTTGTATTACAGATTATACTGTAAAATAAAAGCTTGCACTCATTTACAAAGATCCAACAGTTCATTACACAGCAGGACGCGAGCAAACTGATACTTTCTTAATCACAAGACATTTATTACTGAGTAAATTACCATTCATGCATGACTCAGTGCTGTATTTAGTATTTACATGTTTCTTAAATAACACGTATATGAAAAATAAGACACAAACTATTAGATTTGTCTGCTCTAGTTTAATGTATGTAGGATTATAACTGAGTGGCAGGACACATGAGGAGCTGATTGAATGGGAAGCTGCCATCAGGCCACACAGTCACCAAAACTCAGAGCGCTTTCAAAGCAACGACGAAGGATGGATTGCAAAAAGTTGCCACATCTTCAAGCTTAAAAAGATGTTCATGATCTGTTGGTGGTGCTGGTCGTGGAAGTGTTGCGATGCTGTGTAGCCCTTTAAGTTGCTGGTGAGAATGAGCCACCCAACCTGCTCCCATTCTTGTACTGAACCAGCCACATGAGAACTGAAACGGAAAACTGCAGGAGGACATCTGTGGTTCAGTGTTTGGACTGATCAGTGCTCGATGTTAAAGAAGCCTTACTGCACTAAAGGAACCATTAATAAAGAAGATCCAGAAAATACTTTCTCCTGAGAAGGAAGCAGTCAATGCTGTAATTGTAAAATAATTAAAAGTACATTAAAGGCATAATGGATGACTAAAGATGGCTTACTTCTATGCTGAAAAATACTTTCTCATTGCAATAAACATTAGAATACCTAAAGCACTAAATATGACATATCAAATACAAGACACTTGGAGAATAATAATAGTTTCCTGTTGGGGTTTGTAGCAGAGCTGAGGCCTTTATCGTTTGAATTAGCAAACCAGGCCATCGCCCCTTCAAAGGTCTTTTACGCACCTTTGAACCAAATTAAAAGTCAATAAGCCAGGAAGAATGTAAAAAAGCAAATGAGCTGTTTATTGTAGGACTATGATGTTTGTTACAGATTTGATGATGGAAACAAAAGACAAAAACAAAAAAAACATAGCTAGCTGTAATTTAACTGATCCTTAATTCAACTGTCTGACAGACTATTGACAACAAAACCTATCATGCTTTCTGCAGGTCACCAGGTTCCTTTTCCTTTTTTTTTAAACGTCTAAAAAACTTCGCAAAAAATATTTACAATTTGTAATAAAGAGAGAGAGAAAAAAAAAACAACCAAAAAAACATCACAGCACAGATAAAATGCACAACTCTGGGAAAAAAAAAATAAAAAAATCAGTTGCCCCAATTTGCGAGTTTCCTTTTCCTGATATTATAAACATTAGAATTTCTTTTAAAAGCATGTCATTTAAAACTGGTTGAAAATATATGAAATATACAACAAAAAGAAAAGAGAAAAAAGGATGAATGAAAACTAACCCATGTCGTACATGTGTAAGTAGATATACTATATTCAGCTGTGATTAAACTCGAGTTGCCTGGTCTCCTCGGATGGAATGTTGTTGCTCCGCAAGTTGCTTCAGTCCTGCTCGTGGGTTGGTGGGTTTCGGGTTAAAAGTGGTGATCTAAGTAAGGAAACAAACCGCAGGGGCTAAAGGATGCTCCGTGGCTAGTGGTGGGCTCTCAGTGTTGGCCACCAGTCCGTTACAACAAGTGTCTTAGTAATATCCGGGCTGATAATGCTGGCTCCAAGGTTTCTGGTTCCAGAACTGCAACAGACAAAAAGGTTGGGAGTTAAACGAGACTCCAACCTCAGCTTTTAAAACCACTGCTTAATTAAACTGTCAAGTTAAAGAGAAAATATAGTAGAGATGTAGTAATATTGACCTATTCAAGTTTAATTTCATGTTTATCATCTTAAGTGCAACAATTAACCCCCTCCCTGTGCAGATACTGACCCCCTGCTGCCAGCTCTGGTTGAAGGCTTGGGCCTTGTCCATGCCGTTCCTGTTGCCAAAGCTTCCACTGTTCCTGTTGTTGCCGTAGTTGCTGTTCTTGTTGCCAAAGTTGCCACGGTTGCCACCTCTCGGCTGAAACTGCAGGACACGTGCATTAAAATAATGCAACCAAAACCACAGGGCTCTTATTATTCTTAGCATTCCTTCAGTTATTATTAGTCATTGGGGCGATGGTGAAAATAGTAAAGTTTTTTTTTGTTTTGCTGTGTATAGCCAATCTCAGCAATATAAGTTCTTATACTTCTTCGGAGTAAAAGTTAAATATTTTGTAACAGTAATGTTGCTTCATGTATTAATTTTTTCTTCTCTGCTACTGTTGTTTAGCACTTTATCATCCACACAATTACACAGTAAATACTGTCATATTTTGCAGAGAGAAAAAGGGTGGATTATTTAATCTTAGCCAATATCACGACTGCACCCACCTGGCCAGGATGCCCCCGGTTTCCACCGCGACTCATGTTGCCTCCACCTCCTCTGCTCATGTTCCCTCTGTTTATTGGGCCGCCTCTGTTCATAGGTCCTCCCCTGTGTCCCATGTTACCCCTCATTGGTCCACCCCTCGGGGACCCGCCCAGGCTGGGAATGGGGCCGCCACCTCGGCTGAAGTTCCCGCGGTTGTGGAACCCTCCTCTGAAGGCCGGGGGAGGCAGGAAGCCGCGAGGAGGACGGTTGAAGCTGCCGCGAGGGCCGGGAGCTGTGGACAGATAAAAATGCTACTTTGAGCCAAAACTGCTTGTTTCTAGCTGCTTTAAAATGTCGCCATAACTAAGTACGACTCCTACCTCCTCTAAAGTTGCCTCTGTTCTGGAAGCCTCCACGTCCACCACCCCTCTGTCCAGGCCCACCACGGCCAAACTGGTTCTTGCCTCCCCGGGGGCCACCACGGGGGCCACCGCCACTGCCGCCTCTTTTTGGAGTTGTGCTTCCCTGGTTGGGTTTCTTCTCAGCAGGCAGAGCGGTCTTGCTTTCCTCCTTATACTGCTCAAGCAGCTTGGCAGCATCGTCCTTAACCAACTCAGCATAGATGATTTCATTGAAGCTTTCTCCTTCCTCAGGCAGAGCGTAGAAGCCTATAATGTTGGGAAACAAACCACAAACAAATTAGAGAAGCTAAAATTTTCATGAAAAGTGTTTCTTTGTCCTGAAAATATTCCTTGCCTTTCATTTTGAGCACAGCATGCTCAGGCACCTCCTTGCCATCACTCTCAACCTTCTTCTGGACTCTCTGCTTGTAATCGTCATCAGAAGGGCAGACCACCACAGCCTTACGCTGGAAGCCAGCAAACAAGCACATTTTCCTCTTCTGGCCTGGTGCAGACAGGTTAGTCTGGAGAGAGGAGGAAGATTTTCAATTACACGTTACGTTCACACCTGAGCAAGGCTAAAAAAAAGCTGAGAAATCCACGCAGACAGCTCACATGATCCAGGATGTAGTTTCTCTTCTTGCGGGCAGCAATCTCAATGAATTTTCCCAAGAAAAGTGGTGCTCTTTGGGAAATGGCGGTCAGTTTAGTGATGTCCTTTGACTGACGTTTCAGGCTGTTGATCTGTATTAAATGAAGGACAATTAAAAAGCAGACCAAAGACAGTAAGCATTTAGACTATGCCACATAGCTGGGACCAATACTGACCATCATCTTTTCCACAATGGTGTCACTACCCAGGATGTAGTATTTCCCAGGATTCTCTTGGACATGTTTCTTTACCCAAGTAGTCTTCCCTGAGCCTGGCAGACCAACCATCACTATGATCTACAAAACATGAGACACAGTTCAAATGAGCATGTCTAAAAACATTAACTTAAGACAATCGTAACATCTGGAGTCCAACACTCACCTCACATTCAGCCTTAGTCTGTGGCCCCTTCACCCCCCGCACCCGCTCACTGACAGGGATCTGCTGCAGGAACGTGTAGCCCTGAGGCTGAGGGAAATATGGAGTCTCCATTTGGCCGAAGTTGAACTCCACAGCGCAGTTATGGCAGATAACGTGGGGAAACAGGGCCTGGCTGTTCAGAGATTCCTTGTTGACCTGGAAGGCGACGGTGGGATCGCCGCCGTTTTTGGAGAAGGACAAGACCACCTCATCTCCCTCAAAGTCCTAAACAAAGAAATCCAAAGTGCTCTTAATGTAACAGCACCAAAACTAGAAAATTTTCACTACATTCATGGAAAATTAAGTATTTTGAACAACCATTTAATCAGAGTAAATCTATTTCTGATGCAATTTGAATAAATAAATATTCAGACTTACAATAAGGCAGCAAATGACGTCATTCTCCTCATAAGTTTCTCCAAAGTCCTCCGTCACGCAGTTGGCTGTCTTCTTGCCTTTCCCAGAGTAGGCGTAGGAAAACTCCTCCTCCCCTAAAATATTAAACAGGGAATCATTTAACAAAAGACATGAGTGCCAGTGATTCATATTGATTAATTGAGGCACCACAATTCACAAATTGGGACTGTCTGACTCATGGGCACTGGCAAAAAGCACGAGACGGTTGAAGCCATCTTATATCAACATGTCACTTTTCTTAGAAGCCACTAGAGGGCGCTCTCCAGAAAGAGTCTTTCACATTTAGTGTATCTTATTTAGATGGCTTTTAGGTAAGTGCATGCACCACTGTCAAGTTCGTCCATATTTTGAAGCATTGTTTACTGTCTGTTTACTGGAATACAGAGAATGAAATGCAGTTTGCTGCGTGATGTGTCACAGTAATCTTAGTGAGATGATGCAGGACTGCTGAAGCAATGGTAGCAACAGCTGCTCTAGGCCTTATTAACAATAAATGATCTGTATAATGTGATGTGCCTGATCATAGTTCTAACAGTAAATTAAATGTTTCTAATAAAAATAGTTGCTCAGCTGATCCAGACAGCTTGAATGACAGCTAATATAATATTTACAGAGATAGAACAAGAGTAACTGACCAAGAAGCAGAGTGCCTGTTGCCAGAGACCATCCAACCTGCACATCATGAATTTCCATGTTCTTGCCGGGAATGTGCTTCACTGGAATCTTTTCTGTGATCTGTAATTGCAAACCACATAATATAAAAACAACCTTTAAATGTATTTTTATTCTACCCTCTGACATGCAGAGATCACAAGCTATGTTAATCTGAAAATGTTAGACATAGTTCATCACATTACTGTACCTTCATCTCAAAACAGGCTTTGCCTTGGTTCACACCGTAGGTAGCTTTGCCTCCGGACCAGAGATAAGCAAAGCTTTCCATCGTGAGGGATGAAGCGCTGTAACGATCACGTGACACCTTAAAGTGCAGGTCACAGTTGTCTAGGGCAGAGAAAAAAAGTTAATTTCTTCATCAACCAATTACAGACTTTTAAAGAAAATGTTAAGACTAGTTTCCAAAATTTCAAGTTAGAGAACTTACAGGAATCCAAGCAGACTTTAGTGTCATCATACTCTTCATCTTCTTCTTCCAGGGGGGGTACTGGAGACTTAAAGGAGGAACTGAAAAGAGATACCATCAAGTCAATTAGAGGATTCACCTGTGACTGTAAGGAACATATAGATGCTTTAGGGACCACTTGCTGAAAAATACTGGGGGGAAAGAAGTGGAAAGACATACAAGGGGTTAAAATAAAAACAATTTAACAAACGAAATCAATAAAAAAATAAATAAATAAAAATTTAGCTGGTAAAGCGAGCCTCAAAACTTTTTTAGACAGTTGGCTGTGTTGTGGGCCTTGGCATGCACTTACCTTGCAGCATCCAGCGAAATCTAAAACGTGAAAGATACACAGACAGAGAGCACCGCCTTCTAGCCTCAGCATGCAAGGCTATCCCCTTGGTCAAAGTAATAAACTAAAAGCAGACCTCTCCCATTTCAGATAAGTGTGTCTTCAGGTTTGTTGTTGGGTCAGTCGCAGCAATCGCTGAAGAAGTTATATTTAACTTCTTATGAGTGGAATTCTAAATGAAAAGTCAGCACAGCAGTACATGCTGGCATCGTAATTAACTAAGCAAATACAGTGTACTAAGAACTACAGGAACTTATTTTTATACTAGTTTTACTTTCAGTTTTTACTACTAGTTTTATTAAGGAACCTCATCATGCCTAAACACTGTTTTACTTAATGCAAATACTGCAACTCCTGCTGGGTTAGTTAACTGAATGAAAGACCTCTTTCTTGTGCAGGGGATTCAACATCTCCCCGATGGGGGTTCTGGATAACACAATGCTTTGTGTCAGTGAAGCACGGTGTCAACACTGGCTGCCAATCATGACAGAAGTCTCTGAGGTCACGGAGGATGAGATAAATCTCTGCAAACTTGTTGGGAGGGAAAAAAATAAGAAAAATAAAGTTTAAATATAAACTGAATGGATCATTGTAACTAAACTTCATATCAGCTTTGAGAGCAATGCCACCATTTTTGCCTCTATATTTAAATGCTCAGAATCAATTGTGGACCCTGTCTCCTAAATATATATATATATATATATATATACACACACACACATTTAAAAAAAAGAAATAAAAATTCTTCAAAACCATTTCCTTCCCTTTGCTCCTCCATGTGTCAACAGTGCAATGAAAACAAAACATTGACCAAGAACTTGGGACATGTATGTGCACACACAAAAACAATCATTCAGAAATCCATGCATGCGATGCATGATGTCACCTTCGCAGGGGTAGAATAATTCTGGCAAATGTCCACATTCAGACACACAAGAACTCAGAGACACATATGATGAGACAGAAATAGCATTTGGACATCATACAACCAGTGAAATAATAATAAAAATTAAATTGGAAAAAAAATTGACCATTGCGAGGCAAAACGATGGACGATCAATAGCGAACTCCTCTGTGGACGTTCCAACACTGGGAATTTTGCTACATCCTTGTGTGCTACAATGCAGCAGTGGACCCCTCCTTCCACGCCTCTCAGCCAATCCCAACCCCACCCCTCTATTTAAAAAGTGTTCATCTGCTACTTTCCTCTGGGTTCTTTCAGACCAGCCTCGAATCACCTTGAGGACACAACGAGCTTTCCAAAACAATAAGTGGCATGAGGAACAAATATGAAAGTTCATAGATTGATTAAGATGCACTTCTGCTACAGAATGCAGTCCATTAAAGACACAAAGTGAGTGGGCACTGTAAAAAGTAAATGGTAAGGCTCTTTAGGTAGTCAGGAATGACCCTCAAACATGTGTGAAAGTTGTGTTATCAATAAATGATAGAATACTTAAAAATGAGGGTTTTCCCCCTCTTGCTAGTTGTGTGCATTGGCATTTAAAGCCAATACAATTCAACAAAGCTATGGATGGCGCTTCAGGGATGCCGAAGGCCATTTTTGCTCTGTCCCATCCTTACCAGCTGTATTTGTTCTCTTCAATAAATTCAAAGTAGCCCCTTCCATGTTCCTCCCGGCGTCTCTTAACACCCTTCTTATTCTTCTGATCAGCATTCGTGTCTTTGTCCGCATCCCCTTTGAAAATAGAACAAAGATATAGAATGAGGTGCTCCTTTTTGAGACAGAGATAGAGGTCGGACTGGCAGTGGGGTTCTGGCCCACAAAGCCCGTTCATTAGTTACATTGTGTCGACCATAGTCAAAGTTATTAAGAGGCAACACCTCATGATTACACTTAAAACAATACAATCATACTTTATTATAGTAACAGTTCTGAGGACCAGGTAGTAATTACAACACAAGCTGGCCAAAATGAACATTATGAACAAGGATTACTGGGGCTGGATAAGTCTGAAAGATAAAAGGATAATTAACCCTGCAATACAGGGCTTAAAATACACTGTTCTCAATGAGCTTTGTAAACAGTCTATTTTACTATGGAGGGCAAGACTACAGTTATTAGGGACAAATGCATCATGCAGAGAAACCTACTTAGATCATTAATAAACCACCTCCTCGGTATGTTGTGTATAACCTAAACTAATATTTATATACATTTATAATGTATAAGTGTTTCCTTCAATGCGGAAATGGCAAACCACGGACAAGATACCCGCGTGCTAGCTGGACAAGCAGTTCAGTGCAGACCCTTTCTTCAGCACAGATTTGGGTTAACTAGTTCAGATGTTCCCAGCCATGTTTTGAGTCCAAACTAAGACTGCAGACTACATTCATAACACATGTAAATATTGCGTACAAAAGAATGACAGGTTTAAAGCTAACTCGTAAATACAAACTAACTACATCAGTAAACATTAGCCATGGTTTTGGTGAATAAATCTATTTCCCTTCATAAAACTTAATTTTTAGACGGTTGTATAAGTGGTCATTATGACATCAAGATGGGAACCTCTGAAATGGCTAACCGGCTGATTGGCTGGTTAGCACTGCACCAGACACAAAGAAAGAAAAAGCTAGCTGGCAAGCTAACACCCTAACCAAAACGAAACGAAAAAAAAATCAACACGCTCAACCACTAACATTTCCCATCACCCTAAATGATAATTTGTGAATATTATCAATTACTCTTAACTATGAATCAACTATTATCTCTTAAATTGCTTTTTGTGGACTGGATTCGTTTTACTTAGCGCTACAAAATGATTAGCTAACCAAGGTGGTGACCGATGCTAACTTAATAGCTCGGGCGGCTAACGCTAACTAGCCTGGATCACGCTTCCTGGCACAACATGGACGCTCGTACTTGTACCGTAACGCATTCAAAATTGTTCATTCCCAACCGGCTCCTTCGCGCGGCTGCATTAACGCTTTAGCAAAAAACAAAACGGCACCCAGCCACAATCCATCCAACCAGTCACATTTCCAAAAACAATTCATTGGACTCACCCTCAGCAGCCTGGTCCCCGGGCTCACCGTCCTCTGTGTCAATTTTATCCATATCGTCTACGTCTTCTTTGAGCATAGGATCCATCTCGTCGTCCTCATCCCCTTCATCTTCTCCCTCACCCATCTCCTCGTCCTCGGCAACGCCATTGCCATCGTCCCCGTTCCCCGGATCTTCCTCGTTAGCTTCCATACTTTCTTCTATTGGGCCCTCGTCCTCTTCCTCCTCTCCCATACCCGCCTGGTCGAAACCATCGTCAGCTGAAGCTTCTTGACCCAGCGAAGAGTCTCCAGCAAGGGCCTCCTCGTCCAGCGCGGCCTGCAGGCGGTCCATCAGTTCGGCCTTCAGCCCCTTGTCCGATAGATTACGCTTTTTCAGCTCGTCCTTCAGCTCGTTCACCTTAAGCTTTTTCACATTAATTGCGCTCATTATGAATGTTTGACGACTAAATTAATTAAAAATACGTCGGTAAATAAATAATAGGACACTTTTTGTTGATAGAAATAGCTCAAAACTGCGCCAAATGGCACCCGCTACCTAACCAACCTTTCACCGGCAGAAAGCTTCGGTCGTGTATGAGGGGGGAGGAGCTTGGGCGTCTACCGTAAATACCCACAATACAGCGCAGCTTTCTTGCTTTCTTTTTTTTTTAAACGCAGCCCGCCGACCATCTGTCGCTTTCATTATAGCGAAACAATTCTTAGAAATCAAATGTGGAGGAAAACTATTTTTATTTAGGCACAATGCATTTTAGGGACACGTGAAATTAAAAGCCGACCAGGGTTAGTAGAAAGAGAATATCGTAATACACAATATCATAAATCGTAACGTGTTAGGTAAAAAGCAAATATTTATCTCCATCAAGGAATACAGATTGGCCACATTATTTGCTCTTCAAATCAATTTGGATTATTACCTCTGGCAAGGCAGAGGTCATGTATTCGGTTTGTCTGTCTGTAAATGACATGACTCAAAATCAGAAATTGAATAAGAAACAACTGATTAGATTTTGAGGGTTTTCCGGGTCACCGCCTGGATCCAGGATTTTTTTAAAGGATTATTTACTATGGCGAGAAAGGCCTAATTTTGCAATTAGCTTCCAACTAAAATATAATGCCCATAATCATTAAAATAAAATAAATAAAAAGCTTGGTGGATGTCTCTTAAGTGTTTTTAGTTTAAAATAAGATCATGATGAATGAAATAAAATTATTCAAAAGTAATTTATTAATCCCCTTAGATTAAATTATAATATAATTGTTTTGTTGTTGTTGTTTTTAATTATTGATTGTTAATATTTGCCAATGTCTTGTTCAGGGGGGAATGGCTTTTCGTAGAAGTGACATGCTGTAGATTACCTTTCTGTTTGGCAATGCTCTTAAAGGAGCCTCTGACTGAACAGACTTTTGTTTCCTCACTGTGTTGTGTAGAGGGTGTGAAGCCTGCTTTGGCAGAATAACAGTGTTTATGAACACATGTATGTGCAAGGCATCTGCTAAGATCTATCTACATCTTTGCGCTGCTGAGCCTCCAAGCACCCGGGGGACCTCCAGGCGCCCAGCCCGCCGTGCGTGCCTGCTGCTGGCCAGTCACACCTACTCCCTCCAAGCCACTCTTTAGGTACACCTGTTCATTAGCTTGTCAACACAAATAGCTAATTAGCTATTCCAAGAAGATTGAAAACAACTATTCACACAGCTTCAAGTGAAACTGTGGACAATGGTCACTCCTACAAGAATTTAGGAGAGTCATGATGACTCTCAATGGCGGTCATATCATCTAAAACATCAGTGATTTCACAGGCTGCTGGAGCGAAATCGGCCACAGTCTTAATCAGAATTGCAGAAGCTCCCCTGGATGAGAGTGAAACACCTTCAAGAAACCAAACCCAGTTAAACTGACTCGACTTAACCTTGATACAATGAACTGGATGAAGGAGAATCTTCACAGACAGTCAGTAAGCTAAATCACAAACGAAACGGGAGTTACGGCTCTTTGAAGGGAGTTGGATCCTAAGGAGTTATTCCTTTCAAAGAACCATTCAAAAGACTGGCTCATTCTTTTCTTTTTTTTCTTCTTTTTAAAAAAAAATTAAGTCAGTGGTAACTATTTTTTATCAAGGAAATAAATAATCATAAGATTTGCATCAGAAAAAAATTTAAACTTACACACCCCATCTTTATATACTCTTTTGGTGGGGATTATTCTGAAATATTGGTGATAATATCATTTGGCTTGTGTTTTCATTGTAACCATTCTATAAGGTGGCTCCATATAAGGTGGCTCCATATCTCTTTGGCAGTAAGATCACCATTTTAGATTTTTTTTCCCCTCACCAAAAGACTTTTTGGAATAACAAAAACTGAACAGGCTAACTTCCACGCAAGACTAATTTTACTCCAAAAAAGAACATTTAAGTAATAAAACCCCCCTAAATAAAACAAAAGAATAAATAATAATAAAAATATACAGGTATGTACCTATACAAAATCTACTATACAAGATTTTTTAAAATATAGGACAATATTAATTAAAAATATAATAAACCTGAGCGACATCTGTGGAAAATTTTAGCAAACGTTTAGGAAAGAACTTACCATATTTGTTTCCAAACAATACTTTGGTGAAGAGCCTGGGAAAGGTGTTTAACTGCAGCCTGAGAGAAGCAGCCTCCACACACGCAACCAACCAAGAGCTGGAAAGGTCGCTAGCTGTGGTGGACAAGTCTGGCCTCCCTGGCAAGTTCAAAGCCTGGATTTACCAGCATGGTATCCTTCCTTTGGTCCCTCTTGGTCTACGAAGTCCCCATTTCAACGGTGGAAGGCTTCGAGATGAGGGTCAGCAGGTTTCTCCGCAGGTGG
>JBAMHW010000025.1:4720253-4737760 GCA_037177495.1 Rhadinocentrus ornatus | reverse complement strand
AACAAAATAAACTACCACAGTATTATATCATAAATAAGGAAATTAGGATAATGATGATATGAAAAAGTACAACAGTAAAGTACCTGTAGATAGATGTACCAACACACAAACATCAACAACATCTAGTTGGAAGCAGATGCTTGAAAATGTTTCTGTGTTTAATCTCATCCTGATCAGGATAACAAAAACATGGACTCTGACGTTTATACTTTATGATGTGGCATTAGCTTAGTCAATCATGTAAATAATCGGTGCATAATGTCTTTCTCTGCAACACACTTTATCTGAAGACCTGATAAGTGACAGCACAGTTACACAGCCCATCAGTTTAATACAACTTTCTCTAAGCTCTGCTTACTGCTTACTTAAGCACAAGAGAATCTTCCTCTCCTGCTTTGCTTCTTGGCCATTGGATGCTCTTTTTTCAGTACGCAGGTGAATCACAAAGTGCCTCTTTTCCTTTGTTCTGTCTGACCAGGCCGAGGTGTGTGCAGGCGTCTTGTCTGATGTCATCCGCTGTGTGCTGAGCGGCAGCGATGGATGTGTTTTGGGTTTGGGATGCACTGATGTGGGTGAGTCATTGGTCGCCGTGAGAGGCCACAGGTTGAAGTCTTAAGATAAGAGTAGGATGCTTTTATCCGTGCTTAAAGACCATCTATCCTCCCTCCTCCTCCTGCGTTTCTGTCCTGCTATCACTTATTGTTTCCTTATCACTTAAACTGCCTGTCTCCATTTGCTCTGTTTGTGTATCAATCTTGATACATATCTCCAGCCTCCTTTTTTGGGAAATTTCACTGTTGCTATTTCAGCTCTCTGGATCTAGTCATTTATCTTTTACCTGTTTGTAAGTAAAAGCCTATTCATCAATTGTACAGCATAGATTTTGTTTTAAAAGCTTCCCTTTTGCTTGACATTTCAGCATGCTGCTCAAAAACAAAGACATTTTCTTTCTCTGAACTCAGAGGTCGACTGTAAACAAAGTGGACTGTAATATGCTGCTATTAGAGAGATGGGACCCTGCACTTAGTGCTGGTAAAGGGGTCTAATAGATTTGTGGCACAGAAACACACATACACAGACACACACAAAGTAAGGACAGGGTCTCCTTGTAGCTGCTTTTTCACATGACGCCACTCTCCGTAAATCTAATTGAATTAGTTGGCCAATACAGACTGCACGTGGCCCACAGCCAGGGGGCTATCAATCTCCTCCCCAGAATACCATTCCCTCTGAATAACGACGGGCAGCTTGGCCTTTAATTGGAGTAAACCAATTCTCTTATCCTCATTCAATTAGAGTTTGGATAAGACAAGAGAAGGTAAAACCAACCTATAACTCAAAATGAATGTGGGGCAAAAGTGCAAAAGGAGATACATTATGACATCAGTCCATTTATTGGTGCTCTCTTGTGTTTCAGTGTATTGTTTCTGATGAATATTCACTTTTCTGTATGTATTGCATACAAATGCCCATCTCCTAATGCAATTGGTGCCATTGCAACTTATTGTCCTGGGGATTTCTACAGACAAACCCACACGCATAGTCCTCACAATACAAACAAGACCCTTATCCTACCTCTAATTACAGTCCATTGTGGTAGCTAGGACTAACCTACATCAAACATCTGAAGATGCTACTTTGGTCTCCTGAACCTGTTAGCGCTGCACAAATAATTAGACATACATATCAAACAAGCGCATTAAATATTGCATTTTGGTGTAGTTTATATTTATATCACTAAATAGAAAAGAAAACGTGCTAAGCAAGTAGCCCATTCAACTAGCTTTAGCATGCTTGGGACCCCAGCAGTAGAAAATTTAGTTCAGTGTGCATTTTGCCACCCTCTCAATGCAAATACCTTGCCTATCCATACTAATGGCCAGCCTATCTAGCTGAAAAAGTGTCAGTGGATCTGATGATCAGTGGATCATCAGATCAAACATGCTAGTTATTTGCTTTGTCAATGCTAATACCAGCATCTCCTTGAGGTTGTTTCTAATCCAGAAGGTCACAAGCATGCTAGTTATTAGCCTCTTCAATGCTAACACCCATCACGGAAGAGGGAGTATCAGCCTAGAGAAGCTAGTCTTAAGCTTCTCCAATGCTAACGCCAGCATGTCCTTGCTAATAGACAGCAGAAGTAGTAAAGGTATGCTTGCTGTTAGTGTTTACAATGCTAACAGCAGCATTTTCTTGCTAATAAAAAGCTGAGGGAGTATATAATCCAGTACATCACCAGCCTATGGTCTTTTGCTTCTTCAATGTTAACACCAGCATATCCTTACTAATAGAAAGCAGAGGCACCAACTAATCTAGTAGGTCACTAGCTTAGGCATGCTGGTCATTAGCCTCTTCAATGCTAATGTCAGCATCTCATTGCTAATAAACAGCAGAACAAGTATCTAATTCAGTAGGTTACTAGCCTTGGCATGCTAGGTGTTATTTTCTCCAATGAAAACACTAGCACTTTCTTGCAAAAGGACAGTAGCGGAAGCATCTAGTCCAGTTGGTCATAGTTGAGCTAGTCGTTGGCCTATTTAATGCTAATACATAACTGGGACAATATATCCAATGAATGGTTGTGTTATATGCAGGAATAACTGTCCTAGTAAAATAAGTAGTAAACTTCTTATTTGTCACGGCCTGTGGGTCAGTTACTGCTGTAGGCTCATCAAAGCTTATTAAAGATCACATCAGTAGCTGGCTTGAAGACTAATATACAAGTACCTGTATGTAGCTGCTGCCAAGTGCTCAATAGTATTACCCTTTCCCTTTTATCGCACCACACGTATCTACCTGTTGCACTCTATGAATGGCGCATACACATCTCTGTGTGTTCTGCTGTCTTCATCAGGATCCTGGTCTTGCATGGTGGGGAGTGGTGAAAACATCCAGAAGCTTGGACTGATTCCCTGTGCCATCTCCTGGCTGTACAGTGCCATCGAGCGGCGCAGGGAGAAGACCTGGACTGATCTGTCTGTGTCGGTGTCGGCCATTGAGATGTGCTGTGGAGAGGAGGATACTCTGAGGGATCTGCTTGGGGAGGTTGTCCCTCCATCGGGCAGTGTCCAGAACAGCCCAAAAGCCCATGTTAAAGTTCAAGAGGATCCGGTCTATGGGATGCAGGTATAGGGAAGGATGTGTACTGTTGGAAGAAAACTAATGCTGGCTGTCTTTGATGAGCAGAATCAGCATTACAACTATTATTTTAATAATCACGAGCAGTCTAATAGGTTGTTCTAATCAAGACCAATTCCATTCACCAAAGAGAATCTTTTTTTACTGATACGTTAACCCTTTCAGTTCAGCTATGATGTTACATTATAATTTAATAATGAACATGACATGAAATGTTGTTTTTACAATTGTTTTAGCAACTTTAAATGTAAAAATCCCACTAAAAATTCTTTTAGAAACACCCCTGGTGTATTTTCTTATTTCACAAAGCACATTAACTCCATCACAATAGGTAGAACGTGTCAATATTACACATGACATTGCATTAGACTTCTTGTTTGAGGTCCCTCTAAGCAGACTTTGCCCTCTAGATGGAATAAGATGAATGTTTATTAAATTAAATTCAGATAAGCAGTTTGAAGAAGATTATGTGGACAGTGAGTAAAGCCAATTAGGCTGCATAACAGATTACATCCAATTACATTATGATTGTGCAGTTCTCTCCTCCCTGGCACTTTAGTGTTTTCATCTGTAAGCCAGCATGTCATCAGTGTGGGTTTACAAGTCTGTTTTTCCTTCATTAACACTTAAAGCCTTCTGTGTGAACATATGTGAACCTTTTGTTACTGAGATGAATAAAACAACTATAAAAAGTTCAAAATTTTCACAGCAAAGCATTATCAGGTTGACTTATTCAGTCATTTTGTTAATATAACATGAATCCAGTATTGTGGCATTAATGCCGTAGATTGAAGAAAAAGAAAGAAAAAATCTAATGTCTGATTCTGAGAAAAATCAAGGTGAAGAGCAATTTATTTTGGTGTCTTCTGTTCTTCCAGCTACGTAACCACAACCGTGTAAAGGCCCCGACTGCTGAGCGAGCTGCTTCCCTGCTGGATGCTGCCATCGCAGCACGTCGACATACTGACTTCATCACATACTTGTGCCACAGCTCTATAATGTTCTTCACTCTTCACATCCAGCCCCCTCGTACAGAAAGCAGCACCATTGGAAAAGGTGGTTAGATATACATCTATAAGCTTTTTCCTGGTGAATTAATGGAAACCTTTAATGCTTTTCCTTATTGTTAAGATTAATTAAAATTGCTAATGTATACAAATTCACACATCTTTATTTGCACATTTTAAAACCTGCATATTTTTGTATTAACTTTCTAATTTCCCTTTCTAGGTTCACGGGGAACCACTAAGCTGACCCTTATAGATGTGTGTAGTGGTATGAGGGGTATCATCAAAAATAAACCACTTCATTCTGAACTGGGCCCCATTGTCTTGTCTCTTCTAAGTGGAAATAAGACCATCCCCAGCAAGTAAGACTATAACTCCAAAATGTTATTGAGCTCAACATTTTGTAAGATATAAACATGTGAAGTTGTATAATGTATAATATATTGACATTTAGGCCGAGAGTATTCTTGCTTTTTAGCCTTGTGTTTGCAAAGGCAACCGACTCCGTCGTGAGTGTAATTGTTCACATGACAACAATAGAGGTGGCTAGTATTTGGTTAATTTTAAGATCTTAGCAGAAAAAAATGACATCAGTGGTTTAGTTTTAGCAGTAGTTAAGCGTCTTGCTTTTTAAACTTTCCATTATTTTATTGCTTTCAATCCTGTGACTTCACATCTGGTGAAATTGGTCCCTTCACTGTCCCTACCTGTTACTTGCATGTGCAGCTTACAAATGTGTAGCGATAACATCTGAGGACGTGCATAAATGACCCTTGAAACAAGTGCAAATATGCAAGGCAACCATGATAAAAATGAATGCAGAATTAAGAGCAAGTACAGTGGTCCCTCGTTTATTGCGGGGGTTAAGTTCTGAAAACAACCCGCGATAAATGAAATCCGCAAAATGACGACCTCATTAATTTTTCACAATTCAAATGCATGTTAAGGCCTAATTATCCCTCCTTGGAGTGTTTATAGACCTTTCCCAAACTATAATGACCATTTTCAGCATTCTCACACAACTATATGATCTCAAAAACCTTCATATATTTAACAACGTGAATTTCTTAATAATTACTCACCCTGTGAAATATATTACAGCTACTCTGCTGGTGCGGAAAAAACAAAGCACAGTGGGCTGAGTCCTACAGTAAAATTTGGACATAGAATGGTTGAAATAGGATTTACACATACTTAAATATGCAGTGCTGCGTACAAAAAAAATCTGCGAAACAGCGAGACCACAGAAGATGAACCGTGATATGGCCAGGGACCGCTGTATATACTTGACTTAAGTAACTCTCATGATATACTCATAGTTTTGTCTGTAGTACATTAACATTGTTTAAAGAAGGTACAGTAACTGCTGCAGTACATGAAACGCACCCACATTTTTGACTGCAAGGATGACGCATATCTCAAGGTAATGTCTGGATGTTTGCACTGTTTCTGCCCAGGAACAATAAGTTGACCATGCTCCTTCGAGAGTCCTTGGCTCGTGAAAACTGCCATATTGCTGTGATCGCTCAAGTTGCTGATTCACTAGCGCATCTCCCAGAAACCTTTTCTACTATCCAACTTGCTTCTCGCATCCGCAGGACACAGAACAGGACAAAGGTAATGAAAATAGGTTGAAAGTTCAACAGTCATAGTTATTGTTAATAGTTAAATATCTGTTTTCTGAGATAGAATAATTGTACAACAAATGTCTTCAAGGCAGGATAATGAGCAAAGGTTAGTGAATTTTTTCAGTATAGTTTTCTTCCCTGAAAGAGACGTAGTCTGAATGGGAGCAGATGTTGCTCTAAAACCTCCATGTACTTTTCAGCATTGATGGAACTTCACAGATGTGGATAGCATCAGAGATGCAGCTTTTCACCTGAACACTGATAACAAACTGGATGCTCTCTCTCCTCTTTAGTCTGCAGGAAACAGACTAAAGTTTTTAAAGTCCATGCTTTCCAGAACAAATTTCATATTTTCATCTATCCGACCACAGAACAGTTTTCCACTTTGCCTCAGACCATTTTTTAAATTAGCTTTGGTCCAGAGAAGGCAGTGGCGTTTCTGCATCATGTCCACATATGGCTTCTTCTTTGTATGATAGAGCTTTAACCTACATTAATTTATTTCAGAGTGAGCATTAAGAGAGTTCTACTGGGAATTAAATATGAGTTTATAAGACTTAAAAAACACAATTCTTTTTTTTACACTTTACACAGCGACCCAACTTACGTTACACTGGGGTTTTATTTCTTTTCCACTCAGCTTTGATATATATATATTTTTCTTAGCACCCTTAGAAATTCTGTAATAACATAATTGTTTGTATCCAACAGCAATCCACATCATGCTCTCCTTGTGGAAGGAGTTTGACCAAAGAAAAAAGAGGGCCTCCGACTTTGTCCTTGAGGGCCTTCCACTCCACCGATGAGGTAGATGTGGATAATCGTCCTTTCCGTCTGCGTGGTGAACTGGACCGTTCCAGCAGTGACCAGTCCTGCGACACCGTGATCCAAATAGACTCAGATGGATTGGTCTATTCCAAAACAGCCCCAGTGCCTTCGCAGCCTGAGTTTGTGCCTATCATACCGTCTTTGCATCCTAACAAGGCCGACTTGGATGACCCAGAGTTTACAGCTCTTCTCCAAGAGCTTCTGAGAATCCCTCAGATTCATGGAGAAAAGAAGACCGAGGAAACTGTGCATGGGGACATTGAAGCTCTGACAGCAGAGAAGAAACCACCAGAGAGAGACTGTCTTAAATGTGATACGTTTGCTGAACTTCAAGAACGTTTAGGTTGTATTGATGGAAGTGAGATGACAATTGATGTGCTCAAGTCTTCTTTAAAAGGTGCTTCTCTTAACAATATTTTAACCAAATACCAGCCCAGAAAGGAAGCATCGGATGCACCGCAGACTGTGCTGAACCCTGGTACGCGCTGCAGTAAGGCGTCTCCAGGAGACAAGCAAACAGATGGCGCTCTCCCTGGAGACAGTTTTCAGAGGGAGGATTCAGGTCTTTATGACTGTGAGGAGTGTAGTGCAAACAGTTCCAGCGAGGAACTACTGAATCAAACTCTGGGTCTAAACATGACCATCCGTTCTGCCTTTCCCAACACTACACCTGTTAAATCAGGCAATGAGCTCTTCTCCCAGGGCTGTGATACAAATCCCAAGGGCAAGATTGCCACCAGTTCCTGTGCAATTCAGCCATCAGACAAACAGGACAGCCATGAAGCTGCTGATTGGTTTAAACCAGATAAAAGGGCTTCACCAGTTGGCAAAAGCTCCCCCATTTCTCCTCCCTCCTCCTGTTTCTCTTCACAATCCATGGCTAAGAGTGTTATGCTTGGAGACATCTTGCCTAACCGCATCATAGACAGCAAGGAAATGAAAGCAACAATCACAGTGACGGTTCAGCAGCCGCTGGACCTAAAGGGTCAAGATGAACTTGTTTTCTCTATGGTAGAGGAGGTGACCATCAATGGGGCGTATAACAGAGGTAACGCAGGTGGGAACATAATTTGTATCAGAGATGCTGCTCAATCCCAAACACAAGGTCAAAGCTCTCAACCAGTCAGGATTATCAGCAATGTCAGTGATGACTTTGCAGCTGCAGGTGCTTCTGTTAATCAGCCTGTATCCTCACATGTAAATGATGAAAAGCCCAAATATGAGTTCAGAAAAGAAAAAAAGATCCTGCCTTCATTTATAAACCCAATGTTGATTAACACAGATGAAAACTCTGGCACGGATAATGTAAAAGAAAAGGAAAGTTCCTGTGCAAATAATGGGGGAGTCAAGTTAGATTCTGAGCTCGAAGGAAATAATGTAGACAGTGAAAATCTTGGAAAGAGGGTTGAGACTTGCCCTTCTAAAAAACATCTGATCCAGAAGCCTAACAAGGCTTGCTACTTACCTTGTAGCAAAATTTCTTATGACCCAGTAGTCCTGGAAGATAAAGTTTTCTACAACAAACCTGCAGAAAGCAAAACCTGCAAAAAGAGACCTCAAAATGCAGAAAAGAGTCACCCCAGAGACAGTGAGCATGTTTATTCCACTAACAATGGAAGGGTCTTAGAAGGGGGAGAAACCGCTTCGGGACATGTTGGGAATATCCCCAAGAGGACTGGTGCTTTACCTGGTTGCCAAGAAACCAACTCTGTTTTCTCTAAAACCAACAGTTTACCCAGGGGCTGCCAAAATGACACCCACTCAAGGGGGGTGACATCATCTACAGCATGTAGCCCAGGGGAAACTCTGGAGAGGAGGCAGCAGGGCAGGCTGCACTCTTCTGCAAACCAAGGACTCTATATCTCATCTTCTGGAAAAAATGAAGCAGAATTTAAACAGGAATGTAGTAGCACTCTCAGAAAGGGTGCTGGAAAAGTTTTTGAGACCTCAAGTCAAACAAAGGAACGTGACAATCCAATGAGCTGGCAAAGATCTCCCTCTGAGGACAGTAGCAGGCTTTTCACTGCCAAGCTGGAGCAGCTGGCTACGAGGACTAATTCCCTTGGGAGGAGCCCAAGGGAATTCCCAACCCTGGAAAAAGGCAGTAGCAACACTTCTATGAGCTCTAAGGGAAGCTCAAAGGGAAGTATTGAAGGGAGTAGTAAAGCAGGTTATAAAGGAAATTATGAAAGAGATGGTACCTTTCCAAGGGCCAGCAGGAGCCCCAGGAAAACCCCCCGGTCTGATCAAAGTCTTCACTTATTCCATTCTGAAAGCCACGTACCTCAGTCTGGTAAGCATACCCATTCCAAGCTCTCTGCTGTGGGGAAACTTAAGATGACTGGCCCCAAAGGTCGTCGATTGTCTGCCCCTGGCACCAAGAACCTTGGCCTGTCCCACAAAAGCCTGCAACAGTCCATCAATCGTAGTGCCAGTCTCTCACCAGACAGTAAAACTGTTAGCTTTGAGCGGACATCCTCATTTTTTTCCTCTTCCCCTCCACCGTCTTATCGCTCCGTTTGTCGAACTCCAAGTCAGAGCTCCACATGCTCATCTACAAAATCCACAATCCAGGGATTTGTCAATGGTCGGATCCCAGACCTTCTTAAGGAAAGAGCTAGCAGTCCTACCTCAGCCGGACCGGACCAAATGGCCATACTTCCCTCCCCGTATAGCCAGGTGACGGCTCCCCGCTTGCCTGACCACCTGAGTGGGCATGCGAGTGACACCACCAGTGTGTTGAGTGGAGATTTGCCGCCAGCCATGGGGAAGACGTTGCTGCATTTCTCTAACAGGAGCAGTTTGGTGAGCAGTGGCTACGACAGCATGGTGAGGGACAGTGAAGCCACAGGCAGCAGCACTTCCAACAGAGACTCAGTCAGTGACAGGAGCGCCTCTCTGCTCAGTGTGGCTCGCAGCAGCCGGTCATCTCGGAGACGGGGAGGGAACACAGGTAAACTAAACAAACAAAAGAAATTTGGATTTATATTACCGATAACTTCAAACAAACTACACTACATAGTATCAGAATACATAAAAGTCTATTTATGATTGATCAATTCTTCTTTGTTACCATGAGAATCAGCAATGGGATATTATAAACTCAAGCTCTAGTAATGACCAGAAAAATACATTTAATTGCATTTCAATTCAAAACAGTAGAAAATGAAGACCTAAATTTTAAAGTAACAGTTTTGGCTGCTCTCTCATTAAGAGTCTACATCATGTTACAGTTCTTTTAACTTTTTAAATGTTTTAGTCCACCCTCTTTATTAATAAGCATTAATATGTGACAGTAAACCAAGGCGGGATCAGGCCTTTTGAATGTTTTTGGGCTGAGTCTGCACCGCTGCTTATTGAGAAGAGAAAACTATGCATGCTTTCATGTCAGCCTCCAATATCATCTGAAAACGTCTTAACATTTGCTCCTAGTCGCTTTAATAAAAAAAAGCTAGAAGGGTCTGAAAGCTTGCAAGCTCTGATGTGTAATTGGTTTACCGGAAACTGTGCAATGATGAACGTTCCACGTTGTTTGGAATGCAAGCTGCAATTAAATGCTTTAATTTTTTTGTGAATTAATTAATCAGTCGTAATCAACGTGTTAAAATAACACTCTTAATATATGTATTTATCTCATTTTTTTAAATGAGAGGTTGTTCTGTGCAATTTTTTAGGTTTTTAATCTGACCACATAACATATTCATATGACATTAATTAGAGATGACCTACATCTGTAGCATACAGTCAAATCTCGTTTCCTTACCGGCTTTAGAAGTCTGATTGTATAGGACATTATTAATACATGAACCCAGTGACAAAGCTCACTAATGGAATTGTAAAAGCAAAAAATCAAGAGTATTTGACTGATACAGACAAAGAATAATGTATGTATTTTCAAACTGTATTTGCTAAATGAATTATACACTGACAAGACACACAGTTTACGTCTCAATATGTAATAATAATTTTTTTTTTATAAAAACAAAACATGCTTAAGCCTCAGATTAACAAGCTCATCCCCAATCCGACAGGGTGCTTTGCAATCTGTTTGAGGTGTTTGTGCTGTGTTTGGTTTTCAGCAAATGCGTGTTCATTGCACATGTGAGTTATGACCAAACATTTCCACTTTGGTCTTGTCTTTCCAAAAGACATTGTTCCAGATGTTTTGTGGTTTATTCACATGCAACTTTTAATTCCTAAGCTGTGCATCTATATAGAGAGGAGACCTTCTCCTGACAAATCTATCAAACAAGTCATACTTGTCCAGGCTTTTTCGAATTCTACTGTATTACACTTTAACATTTAACATGCTAACTGAGGCCTGGTAGTCTGAGATGTAGCTTTCTCTTAGCATTGCATGGCCAAGTCAGGTGAATCGGTTTGCTTGTACACTCCTGGGAAGCTTGGTAACTGTCTAGAAAATATTCCTCTTGTGGAAATTTATTGGAAAAGACCTTATAAAACTTCCCAGATTATTGGACAGCTTGAATTGTACCTCTAAGATAATTTGTGATGTCTTTCCTCTCTGACATTGTGTTAAGATGCACCTAAATACTACACAGCAGGCAGAACATCCCCTTTAGTGGTCACCCTTGCTGATGACCAATTAAACAAATGTTTTTGATTAACAGAACTTCTTATTAACCCTTTTGATTCCACAGTTTTTCACACACTGCCTCTAGAGTTTGGCTTAGTTTTTGTAAGACACATTTTGGCAGAATGCAATATGTAATGCATTGTCGTTTATCTGAGGTTGTATTTACCTAATCTAAAGGCCTGCCGAGAACTTGATGATGTTGTATTTTGTGGGGAAATATAAAACTTTCAAACTGATTGAAGCTGCGGTCATCAACATTGTTAATTATTTTTCGCTGTCACTGTGCTACTGATTAATAAAGTTAATGGGCTTTATTTGAGAAACATGCTGTATGCTTTCCCTCTAAGAAATCTACTGTGTGTATTGGGATACTTAACATAGAAAGTGTCATAGAAATCAAATTTATGGTCTTCAATCTTGTGAATAACATGGAAGCTCTGCAAGCTGCTTTTACCCTCAGGCAATCTGTTAACCCAGATTAGCATAAGGGCACATGGCCTGGGCATCGAAGACCACTTAGGTGGAGGAGTGTGCATTTATGTTTAATTAATGCTGTGACTCATGAATTTTCCAGCAATGCTTGGGTGGATAGTGGCCAGTTTTTAGATAAAGTGGTAGCACGCAGTGATTTCTTTTTGCCTTTTTGATGCTGTGCTGGACATAAAATCAACTAAATTAAATATGTAAAATACAGTGCTGCATTAAAGTTGATTTGATTAGCTAAATATTTTTTTAAAAGATATATGGAAGAACTTCAGATGCAGCATTTAACTGCATCGTTACTCTTTCTCAGGAACTCACCAGCGACATCTTTCTCACGATACATCTATGACCTTGAAACGCTCGGCTAGCGGCCTGCAGTCTCGCTGGATGGATCGGGGAATTCCTGAGGCCTACGAGTTCAAGGTGTATGAGATCGACAATATTCAGAGGATGCAGCAAAGAGCAGGTGCTGACAAACAGGTGCTGGGTTTATTTTTGATTGTTGTTTTTGGAGGTTTTTATTTAAAAGAAGACCTTCAACCTTCTTCAAGACCTTCAAAAAAGGATCCTGTACCTGGATCTGCAGCTTCATGGATTTCTGACACAAATCTATCTCTTATTTGAACTTAAAAAACCCATTTTGTTAGTTTTCAATATTGTTTTCACCTGTTTAGATGTGCTGCATATATACAATAAACATTGTTACGATTAAACTAGCCCTACTAGATGAAAATTTGGAAACATTTAAGCTAGGTTTTTTAATAAATAACCAAAGGACCTACTTGAAGGCTAACTAAACTAGCTAATCAGCTTAATAGTTTGGTTTGAGGTCATACTGAGCAGCTAATGGGTGCTAATGTGTTTTAAACCTGCCTGGTGCAATATAAAGTGTTTCATAAACCAACCCTTGGTAAGTAAAACTAAAATAAGACTTCTTTATGATGAAGCATGCTTGAAAGCAAAATGTACTGCATGTGGTGACGTAATGCCCCATGACGACAGGTCTGGCCTCCTGATACATTGCCCTGCCTCCACCAGACACAGCAACTATGATACAATTTTAATGACCACATGGGGGAAATTGGGTCAATGCACTGCAGCCAAGAACAAAGAGGTACACAGGAAGTACAGCTAACACACTGTGGGTGAAATGAAACAAGCCCAGTTTTAGTGTAACGCTGCAGGTTTGTGTTGTTCATATTTGGAAGTGTTTTGTTGCTTCCACCCAAATAAAGTGCACATATTGACCTTTTAATTTATTTATTCTATGTAATGAGGTCAATATAAGACTAATTCTTCTTAATATCCCATGGACTTGTTTGTTTCATCCCCAGAGGTTAAGTCTCTTTCCAAACAGTGCTGCTCTTTATCCAATCTTAAAACTGTGTGTATTATACTTGTAGTTGAGCTATTAGAATACATTAAAAAAAAAGCTTATTAGCATGTGCTACATGAAATTATGGTGGTCAAATTTGTGTGCATGTGTTTGTGATTTTAGGGTCCGTTGTGCTTCAGTGCCAAGCTGAAGCTTTTGGAGCACCGTCAGCAGAGGATCTCAGAGGTCGGGGTCAGATACAACGACTTGAGGAGAGAGCTGGAGGAGGCCAAACACGACCTCATGCTGGAGCCCTCCAAGTGGAACCAAGAGTGTCAGTAAAAATTCCATTTATATCTGCTGTTTGCTTATCTCCAAATTTCCATTTCATCCAGTCAAACAATGAGCTGTAGGTAGTCAAATTACCTATACTGTGTAAATAATTATGATGGATCACCAATATTTTAAAAACATTATAGGATTTATATATAGGGACAGTCTTCAGGAGATTTGAGACTAGGATGGAGGTTCGTCTACCAGCAGGACAATAAACTTAATCATACTTCCAACATATAGCAACACTTGGGTGGTTTAAGGAGAAATGTTTAAATTTGTTGAAATAGCTTAATCAAAGGCCAGACCTCAAACAAATTGAGAATCTGTGGCACGACATAGATTATTACGCAGTAATTGACATTTCAAAATTGATTTACATCATCAATTTTGAAATGATGATTACTGTGTACTGTCAGGACCCATCGAACTCAAAGGAGTTGGAGCAGTTTTCTTTTGAAAAGCAATTTGCCAAGCTCATATAGTCATATCCTAAGAGACTTGCAGCTGGAATTGCTGCAAAAGGTGGATCTACCAAGTACTGATGTGCACACCAAAAGGGAAAAAATAAATAAAGAATAAGAAACAGCAAGGGGACTGTTGCAAGACACTGTATGTTTAAACACAAGTATGTTAGGGCAAAAAGAAGTATTTAGTCAGCCACCAATTGTGCCAGTTCTCCCACTTAAAAAGATGAGAGAAGCCTGTAATTTTCATCATAGGTAAACCTCAACTATGAGAGACAAGATGAGGAAAAAAATCCAGAAAATCACATTGTCTGGTTTTTAAGGAATTTATTTGCAAATTATGGTGGAAAATAAGTATTTGGTCAATAACAAAAGTTCATCTCAATACTTTGTTAAATACCCTTTGTTGGCAATGACAGAGGTCAAAAGTTTTCTGTAAGTTTTCACAAGGTTTTCACACACGGTATTTTGACCCATCCCTCCATGCAGATCTCCTCTAGAGCATTGATGTTTTGGGGCTGTCGCTTGGCAACACAGACTTGCAACTCCCTCCAAAGATTTTCTATGGGGTTGAGATCTGGAGACTGGCTAGGCCACTCCAGGACCTTGAAACCTTTCTTATGAAGCCACTCCTTTGTTGCCTGGGCGGTGTGTTTGGGATCATTGTCATGCTGAAAGACCCAGCCACGTTTCATCTTCAATGGCCTTGATGATGGAAGGAGGTTTTCATTTAAAATATCATGATACATGGCCCCATTCATTCTTTCCCTGTACACGGATCAGTTGTCCTGGTCCTTTTGCAGAAAAACAGCCCCAGAGCATGATGTTTCCACCCCCATGCTTCACAGTAGGTATGGTGTTCTCTGGATGCAACTCAGCGTTCTTTCTCCATCAAACACGACAGGTTGAGTTTTTACCAAAAAGTGCTATTTTGGTTTCATCTGACCATATGACATTCTCCCAATCGTCTTCTGAATCATCCAAATGCTCTCTAGCAAACTTCAGACAGGTCTGGACATTTACTGGATTAAGCAGGTGGACACGTCTGAGTCCCTGGCAGCGTAGTGTGTTACTGATGGTAGCCTTTCTTACTTTGTCCCAGCTTTCTGCAGGTCCCCTGGTTCTGGGATTTTTGCTCACCGTTCTCGTGAGCCCCAGATTGAGGGAGATTATCAGTGGTCTTGTATGTCTTTAATTTTCTAATAATTGCTCCCACGTTGATTTCTTCACACCAAGCTGCTTACCTGTTGCAGATTCAGTTTCCCCAGCCTGGTGCAGGTCTACCATTTGGTTTCTGGTGTCCTTTGACAGCTCTTTGGTCTCGGCCATAGTGGATTTTGGAGTCTGACTGTTTGTAGACTTGTCTTTTATACTGATAACAAGTTCAAACAGGTGCCATTAATACAGATAACTTTTTACTGAGGGATTTACCAATTAGTTCATTAAAAACCAGACAATGTGATTTTCTGGCTATTTTTTTCCTCATCTTGTCTCTCATAGTTGAGGTTTACCTATGATGGAAATTACAGGCCTCTCTCATCTTTTTAAGTGGGAGAACTTGCACAATTGGTGGCTGACTAAATACTTTTTTGCCTACTGTATGTATGTAAAGACACATAAATAAGCAACACATAACACATTATAAAGTGTCACCTTGTTATCTTTCCTCAGTCGACCTGTGGCAGACGTTCGAGGTGGAGTCCCTGGAGCACCTGGAGGCCCTTGAAGGAGTGACGGCTCGGCTGGAGAACAAGGTCAACCTCTGCAAGGCCAACATAATGATGGTCACCTGCTTTGATGTTTCTGCAAGGAGGCGGTGTAAGAAGCGACGGCGAAAAGCGCAGAGAGCCTTGAAAGGATTTTAAACTAAATTAAAAGATCTCGTCTTGTTTTTCATCATGTACAGCTGATTCACTGTCACAGACATTTTAAGGATGAATGATTGAAATTATGTCTCCCACACCTTTTAACACTTTACGCACAACTTACGTTCTTAAGTGTTGCTTTAAATTAGCCAAATGCTTCATGTTAGAGCCTAGAACAATAGCGATTTGTCTGCCACTGTGGAAAAATATTTAATATTTGTAAGTTTTTATTTATTTTTTTTAGAATTGTGCAATATATTCAAAGCCATCAGTTTAGCTGTGGTTCAGCATCTTATGCTAATTAGACATTTTAATGTAGCTAACAGGCAAATATTATAACCTTTTCTACCCTTGTAAAGGATGTGCTGCATATTAACACACCAACATTTTGCTGTAAGGCGATGCATCAATGACTCAGTGCTGATTCTCTGTAAGGTCTAAGGGTTTAGGACTTGCTGTAAATGTAATTACCATCTCAAGCATTTTTGTAAATTTGTTAATATTCCTAAATTTGTTGAGGCAGTTTACATGACTACTTAATACATGTATGTACCTCAGATTTCCTGTATCGATGCAAACCTTCCAGACTGTCTCAGACTAATGATCATCTCTGGTGAAGAGGTTTGGCCATCACTGTTAATTTCCTGAGCGTTCAGAAGGAAAAACTGTACCCCCCCCGTGCCATTTTTGTACATAGATTTTGGTGCTGACTTAGTTAAAATTATGTATTTTGTTACGTGAAAACTAAAGAAAATGCTTCATAAAGAAAGAGAAAATCTCTTTACCGCACTGTTCAACCTCCCTGAAACAGTAATTAGGAACCTTCCCTTTAGCAGATGGTATGTTCTTGATCAATAAAATGGCTGTTTAAACACATTAGTGAATGATTTGGGGCAGAATTTAAAAAAAAGGGTTTTATTTTCTGTGTGATGGGGGAGTAATTGCTTTACAGAAATGATGCCATTATGTCTGAAGAGCATCTTGGCTCTGAGCCAATCAGAGAGGATGTACTGATGCACAGTAATGGGTGAACCACGTTGACCCAGATCAGTGCATTTAAAACACACACTTGTGAACACACACACTGAATGTTTGTCTGTTAATCGTATGAATCAGCATGTTGTAAGTCACTGTGAATAAATAGCCACAGCTGTTAGTATTTAAGTTTAGAGACATTGGAAACTATTCATCTTTGATAAATATAAATTAAAGTCATTTCACTGATCCTGATTTGTCCAACATGGCTGTGTCTGAGGAATTCTTGCTTGTGCATCTGCATGTTTGTGTGTGTGCAAAGAGAGAGTTAGTGAAATTCAGAGTTCAACCCTAAAGCGGTTTAGTTATAAAATCAGTGTTGTTGAAGCAGATGGAAAGAAATTCCTCCCTTCGGTTTCTGCTCCACTTCCTTATTATTAAGCTTCATCCAAAGTTACAAAAAATCCGCAGGAGGAGACAATTTACCAAAAAATGCCCCACACTTATTTGTAAGTTTCTACATACACTTGCTGGCTACTTTATTAGATATCTATCTAGTCAGCCAATCACATGGCAACTCAACACCTTTAGTCATGTAGATGTAGTAAAGACGACTTTCTGAAGTTCAAACTGAGCATCAGAATGAAGAAAAAGAGGGATTTAGGTGACTTTAAACGTGGCATGGTTTTTGGTCTGAGTATTTCAGAATCTACTAGGATTTTCACACTCAACCAACTCCAGGGTTTCCAGAGAATGGTCTGAAGAAGAGAAAATATCCAGTGAGCCGCAGTTGTTGGACCAGAATGTCTTGTTGATGTCAGAGGTCAGAGGAGAATGGGCAGACTGGTTGGAGATGATAGAAAGACAACAG
>JBAMHW010000025.1:4695031-4706519 GCA_037177495.1 Rhadinocentrus ornatus | reverse complement strand
CTCCAGGTACTTTTCAGCATTGATGGAGCTTCACAGATGTGGAAGCTGCCCACGCCATAGACACTAATGCAGCCCCAAACCATCAGAGATGCAGCTTTTCACCTGTCCACTGATAACAAGCTGGATGCTCCCTCTACTCTTTAGTCTGCAGGACACAGCGTCCATGCTTTCCAGAAAGAATTTCACATTTTCATCCATCTGACCACAGAACAGTTTTGCCTCCGACCATTTAATGAGCTTTGGTCCAGAGAAGGCACCTGTTCATATAGCTTCTTCTTTGTATAGAGCTTTAACCTGCATTTCTGGATAATTAGGCTGAACTATGTTCAGACAATGATTTCTGGAAGTGTTCCTGAGCCCATGCAGTGGTTCCCAGGAGAGAATCGTGTCTGTTGTTCAACCACAAAATCACCAGCTTGTCTTCTTGACCTTGAGTCTGGTACCATGCACACAGATTTTCCTGATTCTTTGAATATTTTGTTTAAGTTTTGTTGTCCCTAATGGGAACTTAGTGTTCATACAGGTCCTCACAATATCAAAACATTAAACACTACACACATCAAACATAATTGTCCACTGGAATTACCAATAAAAAGCCACTGAGGAAATAAAACTATTAAAATGAAAATAAAAATGGAAACAATTCAGCAAATGACCCTTAAATAATAAAAAAAATACTCAAGAAAAAACACTAAAACGAAATAAAATAAACAGCAAAAATGATAATTCAATAAAATAAAAATAATAAAATCCTCTGTAGCTGTTTGAAAATGCTATTGCAGGTGGAACAAAGGTGTCTTTCAGTCTGTTTGCTTTTAGTCTTGAGGTTCTGAATCTCAAACCTAAGGGAAGCAGTTGAAGGTCCTTGTGTAGAGGTGGTTCCGGTTTCCCACAATGCCTCTGGCTTTGACTGAGGGAGGCCTATTATTTTGTTGATTGATGATATTATACACTGCAGATGGTGGGATCTTAAAAGTGTGTCACAGATCAATAAAACTCTCCTATCTGTTCCTTTTGTACCCAGTCATGGGAATGTATTGTTTGCCAATCAACCGAAATAATGGTCAAATGCTCCTTCAGCTGGTTTTGATTGGTGCCAAATACTTTTCCAGCCTTTTGTTGCCCCTTTTTACAAATGTGTTGCTGCCAACAGATTCAAAATGAGCTCATATTTTCCATTAAATGTTTAAATGTTTCAACATCTCCTATGTTGTTTATGTTCTACTGGGAGTAAACTATGTGTTCATAAGGTATGTCCATTGTTGCAAAATGCTTTTATTTACATTTTACACAGTGTCCCAACGTTTTTAGAAGTTAGGGTTGTAGAAATATTTATAGGCCACTAAAGACATAGTGTAATGATATACAAAACAATAAATGGATTATGGATTAATTATTTAAGCAAAACAAGTAATCTATATTCTGCTCCAGGCTGAAAATAAACACAAGCTGCAATCCTAAACAGAACAGTGTTCATGTGAGATAAGCATGTCTTTTTCCAAGTTGTCTTCATGACTTAGTTTACTGGTGGTGGGTATGAAGGTAAAATCATCAGGACAAGGAAAAAAAGCCCACAGAGACGCATTAATCCAGGCCATAAGCAGATTCATGTGACTCCATGTCTCACAGGTTGTTTGCAGTTTCCTGCGATGATGAACCCATGTGATCTTCATCTTTGAAGGGATTTCAGAGCAAAAAACATCTACATTTTATGGAAGCCCGATTAACGTTGGACAGCATCATTTGACGCACACAGAATGTGGTTTAAGGTCAATTTGTGCTCTGAGGTGTTATGGGTTAATGGCATGTTTCAAGAGAAATCCTGTCACATGACTTGTTTTAAAGCAATGTGTTCCACTTCCTGTTTAATCAGTGATATTTTTTTCTTAGATTGCAGAGGCTTACTCGATGAAAGAGGACTGTATCCTTTGAAGTGCAAAGCGACTGCATTTCTCTTTTTTAATGCATTGCGGCATTTCCCAGTTTTATATTTTCCAGCTGAATCGTGACTGAGCCAGACTGGCACATGTAATAAAAATGTAGGAGTATGATATAAACTGTGTGCCATTATGTGCTTATAGTTGGGGTCATGAAACATAACAGATTTGGAGATTTACATGTTGTTTTCATGCTCTGGGTCATATCTTGGTATGATGAAGAATGAATTTAAATCCTACAGAGACACAGTAAACACTGCTTATCAGTCTGGAGAAAAAATGTCTCATAGTTTTTGCCTCTCTAGCAATGGGTGTTCCCCATACTTTGGCCCTAAGCCCTTGCAGTTGTAGTTTCCTCTGGTGTTGTTTGTGCTGTTGCCTTGGCAACAGTTGTCGGTCTGTCTTGCCAGCATGTGTTTATGGCTGAGGAGAGAAAGAGTGGCAGAGGTAATTTATGATGTACAGAAACAGAAGATTCAGGGGTTGAATCAGGATGAAGTGATGCAGATGTTCGGGGGAGAAACTGGGATGGGAGGTGCTGATAGGAAATATTTTCATGGAGCAACATGAAAATCCCAATCAAGAAAAAAAAGAAAAAAATTGGACAACTTTAATCCCTTTTATACTGCATTGATGTTGAAAATCTTTTTTTTTTTTTTTTTTCAAATTGCTTCTTAGGATCTAGAGATATTATTTTTAATTTCTTACCTCAGAAGAAATTGAATTCCATGTAAAAGAGAAATTAAATACATGTTCATTACTTCTACTGCACACCGAAGAGGATTCCTGAACTCATCTTGAAAAATGTTTGGCAGTATTTTAGTTTATCTGTTCCAAAGACAAACATCTTACTACATTTCCATAACTTTTGCCACAATCCTCATATTTCCTCAGTCCAGTTTATAACAACTGTCTTCATTTAAACTGCTTCATAAAAAATTAAGAAAGAAACTACCAGATTGTATCAAATCCTCTCTTTGACTCAATCTTGCACCCTGAGCTGCATGGGATGATAGTGGGTAGAAAAACACTTGCTTTTAACAGGAAGGAAAAACCTTGAGAAGACTCTAGACCATATCTATAAGCAAAGGATACCAGCAGTAAACGAAAAAGGGAGCACTAGTAAATCACAATGATAATGTCAAATATTTATACATGGAAAGTAAAGATAAACAAAGATAAAAAGTGGAGGGAGCCGCTCAGTACATCATGGAACGCACCCCAGCAGTCCGAGTCTGTAGGAGCATTACTGTTGGGATGCTAAGGCTGAAAATAATCTAGCTTTTTAACATCACATTTGCTTAGGCAACTAGCTCAGTTGTAAGCTAAATTGTTTACATACTCCATTGTGTTCTGTGCTTGTTACCAGTGGATTCCACTAGGGGGCGCATTAGAGAACTCAGATCAGATAGAGCTAGAGATAGTAGGGTGTAAACAACACAATAAAAATGGTAAAAAATAAAGGAGGTTGGAATTTGGTTCATTTTGAGATTATGGTATCATAGGTGGCATGTAAAGTAAGCATGCCTGGGTCTTGTCTTTGAGATTTCTTTTAGTATTTTTACCACTGTCAACTCTGTGACCTTAGATCCTGTCAAATTCATTCCTACACTGCCCCTAGTGGTTTAATCGCATATTACAGCTTGCAGTTGTGTAGCTTTCATTTCTGAGGATTTGCACATCTACATTTCAAATAAAAAGAATGTGAGTTAGTGATTATAACCACGCTTGTGCATAACACAAAAAATATTTTCAGCCAAAGGGTCACCAGGCCCATTTTAAACAGCTGGACTGAACAGAGAGCCAATAACGAGAAGCTGAAACTGGAGAAATATAATCATTATAATAAAGTTTTGCTTCTGATATTTCAGCTTTATAGACTGGAATTTAGATGAAATGATGATTCTGTATAAGTCTTTTTTATTTTGCTGCTGACATTTTTTTCTTTAATTTTTATTTATGAGCAGGAACTGTGCACAATCATGAGTCAGCAGATGTTAAAGTGTTCAACATGACAATACATAAGGAGCCCATGCTCCACACTGTGACGTTATGTGGAGTCAAATGTTCACAATCTCTTCTATTTGCAAGTATAATAACCCATGTGATAAAGCCGACCGAATCATAATGACCAGTTTAGAAAATGCCAGTTTAACACTGAGTGGGACTAAATGTGCAGCAGTGCGTGTTGTCTCTTTAACTGGTAATGCCATCAGACCATTGGGCTATCCAGTTCCTACAGCTGGAGAAGCTTTATCATGAACGTCTGCTTTCCAACCTCGCCGCCCTGCAGGAGAACTGGGGTACTGCATGCATCTGTTTCACAACAATTTCTCTACCATACTGATATAAATTGAAAGAGGATAATTTATTTCATGTGCAACTGCATTCCCTGTGTCCTAGAAAGCCAGCTGAGGGAGAAGAAAGCCGCTGAGAGCAGTTTGTCTGTTGAGACAGATGCTATCGGTGAGAAACACATGGAGACCCTGAACCACATCTGCAGAACACACCTCCGGTAAACAGCAGCAGACTTTCCTCACATTGCAATATTTCTCTCAATAACACTCATACTTTGAAAGATGATGTTTTTGATTTGGCGTCCTCATGTGCAGAAAGGGAAAACTCAAAACAGTAAATGTAATTTAAGCACATGCCAGCTCCATTTCAGTCATTACCTTCATCTCTGTCACACGGAAACCTGTAACGATAAATTCTGCTTCTGTGTAAGCAACTGCAGTCTTTGTCCCTAATGTGGAAACATCAAGGAGTCATCAACTCAGATAAGACTTTTTAACACACGAGTATAAAATAAAGCTAGAAACAAACAAAGGTGTAAATAGGAAGATCAATATTTTGACACTGTAGAAAATAAATCTGCGGTATAGTAATTTCTGTTAGATGCAAAGACTGTAGGTCTGCTTGCCAGACTCTGTGGTGGAGTCATTGCCTGAAGGTGAACTGGATTTTACCCTACTTTCTGCCTACTTTTCACCCACTGCTGAATTTGAAAAATGCCTGAAACTGCAAGAATTGGGGTGGGAGGTGTGGGGGGATCAGGAGCAGAGAGTGGGCGGGTCGGGATACAGGCAGAAATGATTGACAGTTAGCAGCTCAGCAGCCTCTAGCAAGATGAAAGCTAGATTAACAAAGCAGCTACGCCACAGGGCGTCTTTGAGGTGGAAGACTTTTCCCCTCCTGAATCTCCTCAGCTACACATGAACCAGGTGGTCTTAAAGCATATCAGTCTGAGCCGTTAGTGCTGTTAGCTGGCCTGTCAGCAGCTCTGAAAAACTGTGGAGACTCGCGGCAGGTTGTGGCAGCTGCTTGACGTTGCTGCTGCTACGATCTGAGCTGCTGTCTGTCGCCAGACGAGGATCAACAGGTAAAGAATAAAGTCCGGTGTTACTTTTACACCCCTCAGAAGCACAAATCCACCTCATTGCAGGAAGATTTAATCAGAAACTTTGTAGAAGAATAGAAGTCTGAAACTAGGAGATCTACACCAGATAAGTTCACATCCCTTCATATGCGTTGGTGGGCGTGGCTTTCTATGTCTGCAAGGTGAGGACCCACCTCTCTGCATCTGGATGGAGGGGCTATAGTTTTTTTTTTATTTTCTTGTGACATAGATAACCTCTCTATAGCTGTTTCCATTACAGTTTCCCCCCCCAAAAAGCGATATTTCTAACATTTCGACAAAGTGCATTTGCGATTTGCATGTGTTTCCATTGAATGGTGTTTAGAGCATTAGCCTTTATTCTCATAAAATCTCGAGACTCCAATTTGAGGAGAATAGAGATTTCTAAATCTCTGTAAAACTCTGCATTTCGCCGTTGTTTGCTATCAAGGATGACGATTATATTTTTTTTCTTTAATTATTTGTAAAAAGATTTCCATCTCGGGCGTCTACTCATACTGCGCCATCTTTATTTGAAATGAACGTCACATCCGGTAAAGTGTAAATGCGAGAAGTTTCCTTTACACTTTTGAAAAATACTTCTATATAGACACCATCGAGACATTTTTTACCCACTAAATTTTGCTTTTTAAATTAAACATGAAAAAATACTAATTTTATCAACAGTAAATGGGATTTTCATCAGAATTAAGTAATACAATGTTGTTTACAGTTAAAAAAACACATTTCTGGGTGCGCTACCCTTTAAATAGGATCAATAATCTGTTGAAGTTACCTGACTTTCTCTGTTTTGCTTTTTTTTCTTCTCTTTCTCTCCCTGACATCACTCAGGCCATCCATCAACGTTGGCCAGGTACGATTTTTAAACCTTTATGCTCTGTTATGCCCTTATCAGTTTGAGACTTTTTCCATCTGAACATGTCTTGACTGTGTTTCATTCAACAGATCAAACTAAATTCAACACTGGACGAGAATGAGACTCTACAAAATCGTCACGATGAGGGTAAAACTCTGTTACAGCCACAACTTTAAAACCTGTCCAGAACAGTGAAAACACTGATTGTTTTGTTACACTTGCACCTGAAAATAGGTGGGATAAATTAGGCAGCAGGTAAACAACCACTTCTTGAATTGGATGAGTTGGAAGGGAATATGATAGCTACATGATGCTCAGACCGTCTCCAGAAAAGCAGAGGTTGCTGTGGCATGCATCAAAACCAGGGACATGGTCACTGGCTGCCCAAGGCTTATTGATGCATGTGGAGAGTGAAAATGAGCCTGTCTGTACTTACAGTAGAGCTGCTGCAAGACAAACTGATGAAAACCTTTATGTTAGCTGTGATACAAAAGATTGATTGCAAAAGAACATGCCGAGTGTTCATACTGTCTTCTTTCCAGCACAAAAATGCAGAGAGTGGACATCAGAGCAATAGTAGCATTAAAAGTAGGTGGCCTGGCGTGATGGGGAAAAGATAGCAGGAGAGTGCATTATAGGAAGAAAAAAAAAAGATCTTCTGATTAGAACTTTTTTAGCTTGGCTCCTGACTTTCATCTATCCATTTTTACCCACTTCAGCCTGTTAAAGATTGCGAAGGCTGGAGGCTGACATAGAGAGAAGAATGCCAGCTTATACGCTCTCCTAAGGTTAATTTAGAATCCCCAGTTAAATTTGCAAACTCGTGTTGCAAGCCCGGGTTGGAGCTTGCACCTAGTGGAAGCAGCAGACCGGAGCAGAATGGCAATATTTCACTTAACTGAACACCAAAGTCAAATGCACATTTTGCAGGATGTAGCTTACACAGTCCTACCAGCATGAAGAGGAATCACTTACTAAAATGTTGCACTTCAGGAACCAAAGGACTATGAAAGACGCTAAAAATATTTTTGTTGTAGCTAAACACTGGTGTAGGGAAGGTGTTAAGCTCATCTGGTAGAGCAGCTGCTCTTCGATGCAGCCGGCTCAGGTTTAAATCCCAGCCTGGGGCTCTTTTCAGCATATTACCCCCTTTCCTGTTTACCTATTATACAATTAAGACCACTAGAGCCCACAAAATCTCCTTACAAAAAACACTTGTGTGGGTGGAGGGTATGCATTAGTAATGACATCATGACTAATCAGTTTTTATTCGCCTGATTAGTCAACTTCAAAAATCACTAAAAATACACATCCCTAATATGATCCAACAGCATTCAAGATGTGACGGTGCTAACCACTGTTCAGCCCTTTCTGGCCTTCATATGGATATTATAATGACAAGTACACCCAACTACACATTGCTGCAGACCACATGTCTCTTATTGGAAAAATATTCCATGATTGTAGAATTATAGAGCCTGCCAAAACTGTTTATGAGCTAGCTACTGGAGTTACAGCAATGATTCATCTCTTTTAGCAGTAATTTCCAAATTGGTCAGAGTTGTTTACCTTGGAAATGTGGACCTGCACAATGTTAGGCAGCATTCTGATGTTGTTACTTATCATTGTTTGTATTACAGTCTTACAACTGCAGCTTTGAGCCACATTGGGCCACAACTGAGCTTTGAGCTACTGCTAGTTGCATGCTAACTAATTCACAATCACAATGATAGTACAACTATAGTTTGTATGTTTAGCATTATTATCATTGTAGCTGAGCTACAAATGACATCTGCAGGTGCAGGTTTTTGTAGGGATGCTATTACTTCTAACTGAACTGAGAACAAAAACTGGACTTTGCTAGCGGCATATCATTTCTATTTGATCACTTCAGTTCATTTAAAAATTTGGGAATTTGAGCTAAAACCATTCAGTTTTCAGAGATAACATAAACATTTTTTGCACCATTATAGACAATATTAATATGCAGAATGAAAAAAACATGAATTATTTCATTTTATTTAATTTCTTTCCACCTAAATTTAGCCATCAAGTCTGAACCAGCACACAACAATGAAGAGAAAGAGCAAGAGACAGGCCAGGAAGAGGAGGATGGAAAGGAAGAGGCATATGAAGAAGGACAAGTAGAAGAAGAGGAGCAGTGTGAGGAGACACCAGAGGAGGAGGAGGTGAAGGTGGAGTGGCCAATAGGAGTACCCCAAGCCTCAGACAAGGACCTGGCCAAACTGTCCCATACAGAAGGGGTGAGAATTTATTTTATGTGAATCTTCTTCTCCATCTGCTAAGTCATGCTGAAGGAGGCTGTTTATGAGCCAGTAAGTGGACTCAAGGAATACTTTAGCATCTAATGGAAATACATTGCCAATGATTTGAAGATGACTCAAGTATATTTCCTCCTCCATCTATATCCCTGCATGCTTTTAAATCTTTTCCATCTTCCCATCCTGCCTTCTTTACTTTCCACGCTTTGTCCATTCATCATCGTCGGCAGGAATCTACTTTCTCTCTTCCCCTCCTCTCGTCTCATCTGCTGCTGTTCCCTCCATCAGAATATTTGTTTCTGTCCTTCATCCTGACCAGCCCTTGCCTTTGCCGGCACACTCCCGGTCCCTTAGTGAGATCATCGTAAGCCTCCGCCCATGCTCACTGCTGCGAGATGTCCACCCTGCCACATGTGTTATTATCGAGCCGGGCTCTGAGCCAACACATCCTCTCCTGGCTCTGACACAGAGCTGAGGGAGGTGGCTGTAGGTGAAATCTGAACTCCTCCAAACATGCTGGGCTCCACGTTGATGTGATCAAGATCATGACTGTTATATAATTCAGGGGAGGTTTAACTGGAAAGGTCTTCTTTTCATTGCTGTATTGTACTTCATGTAGGTTTTAGTTACTCTACTAGAAAAGCTTTTTCTTGATTAAACAACTAAATGTACAAATTAAATATTAACACAGAGTTAGCTCCTGGAAAATTCTAGCGTTGCCCTAATTATGTGAAATATCTACTGTATGTTAGAGCTGAATGAATCATCTGTAATGTTTTTAATAGAACTATTCAGGATTTAATGCCTTGTGTTGGTGTTTATACATGGGGATAGTAAAGGCAACAAGTCTTGTCCAGATCTGCCGGGTTAATGACAGAACAGAGCTGACAACATACCAGTGATGTTCTGTAAAATAGCTAGGCAGCAGACAACAACTTTTGTTTGTTCACTCTTTGCTTGTCAGCACTTTTAGCAACTCAGTGCATTTAGTCATGTAAACATGGCCAAGATGAGTTGATGAAGTTCAAACTGAGCATCAGAATGAGGAAGAAAAGGGATTTAAGTGACTTTGAACGTAGCATGGTTGCTAGTCTGAGTATTTCAGAAACTTCTAATCTACCGGGATTCTCACACACAAACATCTCCAGGGTTTACAGAGAATGAAGAAGAAGAGAAAATGAGAAAATATCCAGTGAGCAGCAGTTGTCTGGACCAGAAAGTGTTGTTGATGTCAGAGGTCAGAGGAGGATGGACAGACTGGTTGGAGATGATAGAAAAGCAACAGGAAGTCCAATCAGCACTGGTTCCTACCAAGGTCTGCAGAACAGCATCTCTGAACACACAACACGTCCAACCTTGAAGCAGATGGGCTACAGCAGCAGAAGACACACCAGGTGCCTCCTGTCAGCTAAGAACAGGAAACTGAGGCTACAATTCACACACACTCACCAACACTGGACAATAAAAATGGAGAAACATTGCTGGTCTGATGAGTCTCCATTTCAGCTCCACGTTGATATATTAGGTCAGAATGAGGAACATGAAAGCATGAATCCATCCTGCCTAGTGTAAGTGGTTCACAGTGGGGGTGTGGGATTTTCTCTTGGCACACTTTGGACCCTGGGTACCAATATGGCATGGTTTAAACATCACAGCCTACCTGAGTATTTTTGCTGAGCAGATCTCATTCCAGTAGAGCAGCTTTGGGATGTGGTGAAACGGGAGATTCTCATCATGGATGCAGCCGACAAACCTGCAGCAGCTGTGATGCTGTCATGGTGATGTGGAGCAAAACCTCTGAGGAGTTCAACCCACCGTTGGATCTATGACAAAGATATAGGCAGGTCTGAAGGTAAAGAGGGACCAACCTGGTACTAGCAAGGTGAGCGTACATCGCCTTCCACAGGGCAGAAGGTCAAACAGGTGATATGCAGGATGAGAAGAGTTTGTTAAACGTTCTTAGCGCTGGAGTGGTAATGAGTGTCGGTAATATCCTGCAGGGAGGGAAGAAGGCTGCCGGTGATTTTCTGTGCTGTGTTGATCATCCAGAGCTTTTTTTAAGCTGCAGAGCTTCGAGCAACCACAATGTGAGACAGTCTTTTTAAAATGCTCTCTACCACAGAGTGATCAAAAGCCAGCAGCAGCCTCTTGTAAAGTTTGTTCTTTCTCTTTCTCTGAAGAAAGTGCAGCTGCTGCTGTGCCTTTCAACAGCGGCTGTGGTGTTTAAGGACCAGAAGGGGTTGTCTATAATAACAGTACCCAGATATTCAAGAGAATGGTGGTTCCCAAACATTTAACACCAGTGACTACTTTATAAAGTACTCCATATACCACCATTATGACTGTAAGACAGTCTGATCCTTTTCTGTCAAACACAGTTAAAAGAAGGAGCAGACACATTGTTAAAGGGGAAAAGCACCAGAAGGGGCACTTAAGCTTTCACACAAGTGAGTGGTGACCTTTCACCGAATTCTTTCTTAAGTCTGTTTTTATAAACACAAACACTCACATTTGGGTCAATTGCTGTAAGCTTCATTCTCATGTTTGACCTCTGTATTTGGTTTTTATGGCGAATGACCACAGAAGTGATCTCACACAGAAGAAAAAAGCAAAAAAAACATTGTCCTTATATCAGAGAAATATTAAACTGACCTTAAAGAATAACTGACTTAGAAATAATGTCAGTGAATGAGGCTGACAGCAAAAAGATGGCTCCATTTTTGGGAAAAACGCATGACTGCAGCGCTTTGTTTCTGCTCTGTCAGGTTTCTGAACATTTTTATCTGGTCAAAAGGTTTTTATTCATGCAAATGGTCTTTAAAGCTCTGCTCATTAGAGCTTTTATTCTTCCTATCCTCACACACACCTCACACATCCACCATCCACACACACCCTCATCCACCACCCACCCACCCACCCACCCATCCATCCATCCACCATCCACCCACTCACTCACAAACCCATCTATCCATCCACCACCCATCCATCATCCACC
>JBAMHW010000025.1:4644465-4664254 GCA_037177495.1 Rhadinocentrus ornatus | reverse complement strand
CTACATCTCTCGGCTGGCCTGGGAACGCCTCGGGATCCCTCCAGATGAGCTGGTGAATGTGGCCGGGGAGAGGGAAGACTGGGTTTCCCTGCTTAAGCAGCTGCCCCCATGACACGACTACAGATAAGTAGCAGAAAATGGATGGATGGATGGATGGCATCGTCCACACCTAGAAGAAATCTGTCATACCTTTTGGTATTTTATTGTGGTTTGTTTAATTTAAATTAAACTTCACTCTGCTGAGGGCTTTATGATGTTTGTTTAAGTTGATTTGGTTTAGATGCCGAATTTTATTTACTTTGAAAGTGTTATCTGAAAGTAATTATTTATGTGTGGCAGAGTGGTTATTAACACATTTGTCTAAAGTCCAGAATTTAAGCAGATGTAAGGACTCAGACACAGGTATATTTGAGGATTAGACTGGCTCCTAATTCACTGATGAACTCAATCTTTTCATTCATGTTTTTAGTTTTCTGTTAACCTATCATGTTCCTCAATGAAATGAACATACAGCTGCGCAAGGGTGTGCAATATTTTTTGAACTGCTATTTGTCTATTGGTTTCCATAATGACTTTTGACATTAAGCACATTTAATAAAAATTTTTCTATAAGTTGGTATGTTTTGTGGCCAGAAAATTAGACCCTTAAGTAGTTATAAACTTATAAAGGTTGTTTGCTTATCAAGCTACTAGCTACGTAGCATTAAATACCACATCTTTCAAACTCTACAACCATACATTTTAACAGTATAAATTGCCTAAAACATAACATTTGATGCATATAGCATATAGTTTCTATAGTTTCAGATGCATCACAACAAGGTAATAACTTGTGTTCTGCTCCCTTTGACACCACAATAATTGACATATCACACAGTATTTACATAATTTTTTGTGTTGTTATTTCTTATTTTTGCATTTTGTTAAAGGGCCAAAAAAACAACCAACCAAACAAACAAAAATGCTTTATACAAAAAATTTTGGATTTTTTTGTTTGTTTATTACTTGAGTTACTCTGCTCTATTAACAGGCAACAAATTACACACTGGGAGGAGGGAGGACCGGATCACTCAGTTTTTACTTAATGAATCTACGCGTGATCATTCCTTAAGACCAGTGCACATTAACTGAGTTGAGTCAGGGGAACTTTGGTTCAAATACAGTGAATTATGGGTGATTCTGTTTTGTTTTTCTCTCTTTTCTATTTTCATCTCATTCACTATTTGGTTAAGTTTAGATTCCAAAATTACTTAGCTTGCAAAGGGACATGCTTTAAAAACTCCTTTTTATAACATTAATCATGCATTATGAAAACAATGACAGTGTCCATTGTGTTAAAGTCTGAAAGCAAGGTCTTCTTACAAAAGCTTGATCTTTTCCTAAACCTAACAAAGTATTCTTTTGGAGTAAATCTGGAGTAAAGTACGCTAACCAAACAGCCACATGATATAAAAGAATAATGTAAAAACTAAATCTGAAAAACAAAACAAAAAACAGAACACACAAATATATTTTTAAAAGTAAAATAAAACAAAAAACAGAAGGGGCCACATGAGACATTAAAAATGCTCTATGCTCTTGATTTATGGCACCTAGTCCACTTTGTGAGGAGTTACCTTTCTGACTTTTTAAATTTCTGCAAGGACAAATGAACCCTAAGTTGTCTCTAAATGTGTCTTTAGCCTTTATGTCTGAGTACCATGTCATTACAGTGCCCCAAATTTCCCTCAATAAAGTATGTGCAATGCCAAATGGGAGGCTGCATCCCTCTGATATTGGATCATAAGTGGATCATATAACTCCAGTCCTCAGATCTTTACGCTGGCTTCCTGTTTGTCAAAGAATTGACCTCAAAATCCTGCTGCTAGTTTAGAAAGCACTGAAGGGTTTAGTACCAAAACACATTCAGGATCTTCTGGCTCGTTAAGAACCAAACAGATCCCTGAGGTCATCAGGGTCAGGTCTACTTTCTGTTCCCAGAGTCAGAACTAAACATGGAGAGGCTGCATTCAGCTTTTATGCTTCTCACATGTAGAACAAACTCCCAGAAAACTGCAGGTCTGCTGAAACTCTGAGCTGCTTTAAATCAGGGTAAAATACTTTTCTATTTGTTGCCTTTTATCCAAAACGGTTAATTCCTCACATTGTAACTTTTATCTCTTTCATTTGATATTCTATTTTAGCTTTTTCTCTGTATTTAATTTATTGTATTTATCTAGTTAATAAAAAATAGATATAAATGTTTGTTTCGTGTTTAGAATAGTTTTCTGTTTAGTTACTGTATTTTCCCTGTTGAAGTTACACAAAAATTCTTGTGTTTGCATAATTTCGAGGTATTCTAAGGTGAATTTTAGGCTACAGAAACGGAGGGAGGGCGAGGATCAGGTTACACTGGCACCAGTGATGAGATTGTAGTTAGCGTTCACTCAGACAGAAAACTTTTATAGTCCGAAGAATACTGTTGCTATTGCTGTTTATTGAAGAAATGTTACGGTTTCGGCCTAGTTTTTATTATCTTTTATCTTTTTAAATTTGGCACCCAGTAAACGCTGATGTGGTGATCATGTTTTTTATTTTATTTATTTATTTTTTTTCTCAGGCCAGCGTTCGGAAATGAAAACAAATATTGCCCTGTTATGCACACAGTTATGTTTGGATTTACTTAAAGGGGTTAGTACCTTGGCCGTGTGTGTGTGTGTTCCGTTACTTCGAGCTCCCTTTTTGAGTCGCTGGAACCACCCCCCCTCTGCGTTCCGGGACCTCCCGCTTTACAAATTAAGCACTGGGTATTGACTACTATTATTTCTTCATACTTTACCTTCTTTTTGCAGCTTTATCTGTTTTAGTACTTAAACCTCACGCTCATATCTTACCTGCGGATGAAGCCTCCACTGATGGCCATCTGTTCACGTTCATCCACCACGCGGGCAGGCTGGCTGGCCACCACCCCATCCTGGTTGTTTCCCCAAGCCTTGCTGGCTCCGCTCTTCATCCTGGATGCCGGCAGCGTTGCAGAGGGCGAGGAGAGACAGTTACTTAACAGTTCATTGGTAACGGTGATCATTTGGTAATGATGAATCTGACTGATTCATCATTACCTCAACCAGGGTGGCTTTCCATTAGACAAATTTAAAAAGAGAGCCTTTGGTACTGGAACAGCGTTTTGGTATATGTATATATAAATATATATCAGTATGTAACATGATCAGCTGACACAAAGGTGTTAATTAGTTTCATGCATTCAGCACATAAATAAATGAAGGGGACTAGACTAAGTCAAGCAAAGCATAGCAGGCACGGACTGGTTGGTAGATTGGGTTTAGTAGGTACAGGCTCATTCTCTGGTAACAGCTGTAATGTGTATGATGTTATATCTTATAGGTATATAACATACTGTTCAATGCATTTTAATAGCTGCAACATTTAAGATTTCTTTTCTTCTTCTGTATTGTCACATCAATGAACCCCATCCCACTCCCACAGTTAAACAGAAAAGAGACAAGCCTTGGGCAGACACACAACACAGAGTACAGGACTGTCAGGAGGGACGACGATCAGTGCTGAGAACAAACTGCAAAAACAACGAGAAGGAAACTAAACAAAACAAGAAACTGGAGGGAGTCAGTAGAGAAAAACACCATTTTTGACTATTCCCAGACCTTCTGTTACACCCCCACCCCACCCCTCCCAACCAAACCTTTACCTTGCTATTATTATTGTAGATGGTATTGCTTCCTGTTTGGGTTCAGAGTTCAGGTCAATTGGGAGTGTTAGGTGTGAACGTGTGACAAAGATTTTGACTATAACATTTCCCTAAGTTGAAGATCAATCATATCTGCTTCAGTCTGCAGCGGAAATACATGTGCTAACACACAATGCAATCACCGTTCAGCTGCACGGCTTTGTAAATGTCACCTCACTGTCAACCCTCCCGTTGGACTGATTCAGCATCAGCTTTGGCACAAAACAGTCGGGAATGGGAGGAGGCGAGGGTGATAAAAGCTTGACGTTATTTTCATTTCTTTAGTTGCTTTACTGGATAAGTCACTTTAAAACATTCATTAGTAATTAGCTGTATCTTAAGAAATTTCTTCTTCATCCATTGAGCATCATTCTATTATGACTATATTCTAGTTAGAATTGCTGCTTTGTCCAAGCTCAGCGTGCTGTGTGGATGACTTCTAGCTGCATCAGGCTCAGCCTCCTACACTGCTTTTATTAATAGAAGTGGACTGAGGCAATGCTTCACTTAGCTCCCTGTCCCTGCTGACACACAACAGTGTGGTAAACACACACTGAGTTCTTTCTCTTTGTGTCTGTTTACTTCTTCTTTCAACCTTTTTGCTCTTTTCTTCTTTCTTATGTGATATTATACACAATCTCTTCCCTTCTCCTTTGCTTACGCATCACTTTTTTTTTTTTTTTTTTTTTTTTTTACTTTCCTGCTGTCTCAGAACGGATATAATTCACGCATCAGATTAGGTTTGCTGTCATTGTACTGAGCTAATCTGATTGGATTTCATAAGTATTGCAAATCCTGGAGTGAAACTAAACTCATTCCCACTCATTCCTTGAGTGATTTGCAAGTTTAACCATCCACCAGTCAGTGGCATACAGGCTGCCAAAGTATGAAGGTATTAGGCACCCAAAAATCTACAGTCAGGTAATTTTGATAGGTAGTCTGCATGCTGAAGGGATTAAAAAATACAGTGAGCAGAAGAGCTGCAAATTTCCAAGGAAAGTGTTAATTTTTTTTATTCCTACATCCTTTTATGTGTGCAGCCAGTTTGAGTTGACGTCCCAGCAGGCTATCATGCCACTATCTGATATGGCTGACCTACATGTGAGTGAGATCCCCGCGGGAGAGAGAGCTTAGTTGAACAGTAATGTTAAGCAGCCAGTGCAAGATAAAGGCTACTTTAGCACAGCGCTCTGCAGGAGAGGTGGCACTGCAGAGTAACTGCAGCAGAACCGAAGGGGGAAAACAAAGCAGCAGTGGGCTGGATCATCACACAGAGCCATGTAAAGACAAGGGTACCAAGCAGTGCATGCGCAGTGGCATGATGTACCCGTTTCACCAACCAAACCAGACTACATTCTTAGAAATATCAAACCCAGTTTCCCGCCTCCTCTGCAGAGCCGTCCTGCTTCTCTCTTTTGAATGTGTCTTACTGTCATTTTTGTCCGGTTATTATTACTGCCATCATTGAGCATATGACTGCTCTTTTATTCATTTTAAAAGCTTGTTTTTTCTTATTATTTCGGTTTTAATGAAAAAAAAAAAAAAAAATTCGATGAACACTTTGGATTAGGTTCAATCTACAACAATACTGACAGTTAAGATTTAGGCTGTGTATTAATTTATTCTTTTTTTTTTTTTAACCACAATTTGTCATTAACCCTTAAAACTTCAAGTCTTTTTTTTCTATTTTTGGTCTGCCTGTTTTTACTTATTTAATCATTCTTTTTTTTTTTTATGTAAAAATGCATGCAGAGCTTAAACCCTTTTGATCACAGTCAACATCCAGACATGATTTTTTCAGCCTCGGTATTCAGATTTTGATGCTAAAATCATGTAAAATTGTTGTATCAATAGATAAAGCAGCAAAAAGGCTGACCAGAAGAAGAAAACAAAATTTATTCCTAACAGAACTTTGTATAAATATTGCACAGATGAACAGTGACCAAGCCTTTTCTCATCTGCACATCATTCTCTTAAGTCTTGGCTTCTAGAAGAAAATATTGGCATTGAAACAAAAACACATCAGAAACTATTTACATGTTTACACTTGTTCCTGCAGCTGTCTTTTTTTGCTATGTTTGATTATTTGTGCCTAATTCACCTGCTGTCCTCACAAAACCAACTCCAACTCAGCTTTTTTTTGACGCTACCATACATAAAAAACCTTGTCTTGGCTTCATTCCAGCCATAGAGGACCATCATTCTTGTTCTTTTCTAGAACTTTCTGCTCACTTGTTGATCTTTGGCTGCTCCTGATTCGGACATTACTGTCAGCTTAAGCTTTCTGATTGGTCGAAACGATTGGCTGAAAGTGACTTTAAGATCAAAACAGAGGTCTCTTAGCAACATAGTAGTGATAGGGATCTTTTATCATTATGAAAAATAGATGAATATGGATCACTCATTATGGATTTACCACGTAGAGTTCACATATAGCGGTTGGATTGAAAAACTCCTGGATGGAAAATAAAATCTCTCCATCACAATTTTCTCCCACAGAGTTACACACATCTGGTCTTGAGAAATTGTAGAATATATAAACGATGGCGCTTGGGGGTGCCTATGAGCAGCAATGTTTAAGGGTTCATAAACACAAAAATTTACATTTTGGCTGTTTAGCCCTTGGTAAATCATTACATTTTTTTAAAGACTAGTATTTGCTTTAAGTAAATAAACAACATATTTTTGTCATCATCAACATCATCTTCACTGTTAACATCAGCATCATTTTAGCAGAGTTATGTGTTGCATTGCTGTTATGAATTGCATCATCATGCATGCATGAGCATTCAAAGGGTCATGCTCGCCAGTCATTCCATGTCATTGGCACGTAGCGGTTTAAAGATGCTGGTGGGGAGGGGTGTAGGGGTGTTCAAAGAGGAGAAACAAAAAGGTCTTGTTGCCTGCAAAGAGGTGAGGATCTACTTGATGTTAGAGCGGTGTGGTGGTAGAGATCATGCAGCTGAGGAGAAGTGTCAAACAGTCCTGGACCAGGCTGGCCAAAGTCAGTTTTGGACAATAAATTTCCAGCTAAAGCCAACTCTTTAAGGTGATCGGAGTGCTTTGAAAGCCCCAGCTCTGCTCGTTTGGTTTAATCTAAGTGGTTTAAAAGTTGGGAAGGCTTACAGCTGCAGTGGTATCATTGTAGAAGTCCCCTCTTTCCACCATCCTGCATAAATACTGGAAAGAAATCTTCCTGAGAAGGAATCGATACATATGCTTTAAGTGGGACTTCGACAGTGGATACACCTGCATTTAAAAGACTCCCATTAGCTAGTGAAGTGGAAACTTAAAGAACAGGCACTTGATAGAAGGATGTCAAAAGAGGCACTTATTGATGAGCCGTGGCCTTCACTGAGTGAAAAAGCTTAAAAATAGCATGTGGAGGACTGCACTTTTTTGTTTTTTACCTTAACGTTACGGGACTTATCTGTCAGATGGCTAATTGAACAGGTTGTACTCTGGGTTAATAGTTTCATTTCTTAAAGCTAATCATGTAAGTGTGGCTGAGAACGATGGACAATGAGATGCTTGAAAGTTGTACAAATTCAGGGATGTTGTATTTGTGAAGGGTCAATCCGGTGGAGAAGCCACCATGAAAACCAAAGACTGCTGCAAGTGCATGCAGCCATGTGTCTATGTCTGCAGCTAAGCTCTATATGAATGTACATTAAAGTCAAACTGAAATTAAAAATAACTTTAGTGGAGCAAAAAAAACAAAACTTATATATTATATATCTTTAGCATTTGTGATAAGTCTGGCATTTTTTTCCTAAACATAAATACATGCTAGTATATTCAAGCTCATGGTCAAAGAAGCTCCTTTTAAATGAGTTTTCTGCAGATTTACTGGCATAAAACTGGTGTCTGCAATGGATTCTGGGTAATTTTCAGTGCAAATGGACAGATGTGTCACATCTGACTATGACAAACAGGACAAACCACTGTTGCCCTCATGTAAACAAAAGCATTGCTTGTAACAACGTTACAGCTATCCAAACTCTTAAGTACTTAGTTTTACAATATGAATTTCCTCTACAAAAGCTAATGAGCACTTTCCTGTGTCAGAGCAAACAACAACAGGTAAAACAAAACTAAGAGACATGTATTTTTCAAGCTGTTCCATATTTGAGCACAGCCCTAATGTGGCAGCTGAAAGCTGAAACAAGCAGTTGCATGTTTGCGGGTACTATTAAAAAGTTCTAAGCTGAGGTACTGTATGCTCCAGCCCTGAAGCTAGCATTAGCGAGTACCAAAGGGTTCCAGAGTTTCTGCCCTAGGCTTTGAAACCAGTGCAGCCAGAAGCCAGCAGGCAAAAGAACATGCTAATAAGAGACGATAATCACAACTGTGGATTTCATTTGTAAAAACACAAATTATTATCATAACAGGTGATCCCATAAGCAGCTTAGTCAAATGCAAGACTGATGTTCTGGACACATAAACATTTCCCGGCTATTCTTTAGGAAAACAGGAACTATCTCATTCTTGAAGTTGTACAAAAAACTTGAGGTCTGACTGGGTCTGGACTAAATCTGACAATGCTAGTTTCAGGTTCTGTATTGTTTGAGTGTTATTTCATGTTCCACAACATAGTAAACCTGTAACTTCCCAGTCATGTGCAAACACATAAACGGTCCCGTTAACAAAGTACCAGCGCCGTCTCGGCCAAGACAGTTACCAGGAGGTGATAATAAAACAATGATAGAGACATTGCAAACCAGAAACCTTGACTTTTTCATTCATTGATAAATGTTAAAACTTGAACAAGAGAAAATCCTCAACCATGAAAGGCATTTTTTAAAATGCTGTGCCCAAAGACTTTGTTTGCATATGGACGATTGGCAGAAACACAAGCAAACAATCTGCGGCTATCTACATACCTGTGTTCAGGTGTACAAGAACGAAGTGTGCATAGTGTGTTTTTGTTTGGTCCCTGACATGACAGCCAGCATCTGAAATGGAAAATGCTACCCCCCAAAATTAAGGTGTTATAAATAGATCTATGAAAGTTATTGTCCTCCTTAATATAATTCAGATTTCAGTTTGACTTTAGGTACACTACGTATCTATGTGTAGAGATGTTTACAAAATAAACTCAAGTGACCTTACATAAATAAGAGAGGGCCAGAGTCAGTGTTAATTTGAAGCTGGAGCAGAGCGGACTATTGGCTAATGGCCATCGTGATGTCACTTCTTCCTCGGTTGTTTTTTAATTCCTAAATATTTAGTCTAATTCTTTCATGGCAGGCAGGCAGGCAGGCAAGCAGCACCTACTTGTTACATGGACAGGAGCAAAGACCACAGAATTTTCCTAGATCGTTCAAATTCTTTTCTGCATCCTTCATGTCCTTATTGATTTGGTCCATTCCTTCCTCGATGCGCTCCAGTTGCTCTGATTAAACACAAGTCATTTATCCCCCACAGAATGAAGCAGAAGAAGAGAGCGGATCAAGAGGAAAGAAAGGAGAGATAAAGAGAAGACAAAGGAGAGAAGACAACAACTTCAGACACTCACTATGACAAAAGAAAGTAAAACAAAAAGAAAAAAGAAGAAAAACTGGACGCCACCACATATGTAGAGAACCTTTGGGGCACATTGTCAGTACCTACTTGTTACATGGACATATGAAAAGCCCACAGCATTTCCCTAAATCTTTTAAATTTTTCTCGGCTTCCTTCATGTCTTGGTTGATATGGTTCATGCCATCTTCAACACGATCGAGTTGCTCTGGTCAGGACAAAGGGATGACAGTAATGGAATGAATTTCATTGACTGGTTGACAGAAATATGAGTTATGATGAGTGGTAACTGATGCGTGTGTTGTGTGTGTGTATGCTCCAGTGGGTGGGCTATCTGTATCAAAGCTACGATGACATTTAAAACCTTTACGTTTCTGTGGAGTGCACCTATATTAAGTACAATGTTAGCTATTTGTTAGATTTGGGCCAGAACATGGTTTGAAGCCACCATCAACTCGGTGGATTTATTTAAAAGCTGAAATCTTTCAAAACACAAAGTAAAATGAACAGTAATATATTAATAAATACACCAATACCACTCTCAAATGTGATGCTTCTCATAGTTGCCTGTTATGATGAAAACTGGAAACCGAGGAAAACAGCTAGTTGTTAAAGGGATATTTAAGTTTTTTACGTGAGGCTGTGTGACATACTAATGAGCAGTCAGTGTCTTACCTGCAGTCGACAGTACCCAGATAGCAAAAATGTTTGGCCCAAACATGGTCCACATCTGCAGTTTTGTTTGGTCTATATTTGGTCTTGACTTACGGCGTTGACTTAATCTGTGTGGCTGCAAAAACCCAACCACATGACTACAACAAAGTCCCACATGGATATTGCTCTAATCTGTGTACAGATCAGCTCCTCATATTTGGACCACTTTCGGCCTGCAAAACACTTGCCAGTGCTGTAACTGAGCCTTAAGTGCCAAAAGTAGTAGCGTTTTTTTGCCCAAATATGTCTGCTATCTGGGTACTAAGACAGCTGAGGAAGCTAAATTATAAAAAGGGCCACAGAAGAGAGAATTTGAGTTATTACCTGCATGCTTGCAAGTAATATCGAGCTACTGATCAGGTGTGACTCAAAAGTCCACCATGGTGATGTAAAATACCAGCTATGATACACTAAAATAGCTGAATAGCCTATAAAAGGCATTTTTAGTTAATATCTATTTCTTAGATCTTTGAGAAAGCCCTGCCCAACAGCAATTTCTTGAATTGACTCAGCTGCTAGCACTAGGGTATGTTGGGCAGTCATCCTGCCTGCCACATGGCCACGTGGAAGCTTTTCAGTAGTAAACAACCATCTGATTTAAGTGACATGTTAAAAAATCCATTAGTTATAGCCTTTGCTGAAGCTGAAGTTAAAGATGTTCTATATGGCAAAAATGAGTTTAGCTTAGCTTAGCTCCTCTACTAGAAGTCCTGAGAGTCCTCTGACTACTGCAAGTAAGACACTGACTGTCACTAAAAGTAACTACAAAAATCCTGAAATACCCCCTTTAAGATTTTAATTAAGTTCGAAGGGAACAACTCTGTATTTGATGTAAAATGTTTTAGTTCTTAGCTTTAGCGGAGCAGTTTCTTGATTTTGGAAAGAATTGGCATCTTTCCACTGTTTATTACCAAAGCTAGGTTTACCACCTGCAATATTTAAAATAATGAGCATGAGATTGTCTTAACATTTTATTTACATCAATGCAGAATTAAGCAAATGTATTAACCTTTAAATGTTAAACCATTTTAAGGTCCCACATTATGCAAAATCCACTTTCCAAAGGTTTTCTAACAGTCTTATGTGTCCTCATAGCCTGTGTATGAGGCCCAAAAATGAACAAAGCTATGTCTCCTCTTTCACCTGCTGGCTCCACTTTTTAGCAAATGTGTGCTCAAACAGGTGAGTCTGAACTCTCCGGGGGGAATAAACATCCTCCTGGCAGTGGATTCTGTCATTGACCCGTTCCCCCGGCTAGCTGAGCTTACCCTCTAAAATCACTGAGTGGGCGCCAGCAAAAAGCCGGACCCTCTCCCAGAGAGGGGCGTGCACATGAACATTTAAAGGTTCAGACAGAAACAGCCCGTTCTCCTTAGAGCTCACTAGAGCCACATTTGGAATGGCTGAAACTAATGACCAAGGCTGAAATTTGGGGTAAAACAAAGTTGTAATAAAACAATGTTGTTGAAGCTCTGACCCACATATAAAATTGTTGAAAAAATGTATAATATGGGACCTTTAATGTTTGTTTCTTGTCATAGGCTACATGATATGGTTAAAACTAGCTAAGAGGTTGTTTGCTCAAAACTAAAAACCTTTGCATTTGAGTGTAATATCCTCAAATTGTACTAGAACAGAGCAAATAAATCTCACTTGAAGCTTCATGTAACACCAGCGTATCTTCATTTCCACTTATTAAAGTACTCAAGATTTGCTTTTTCAGCATCTAATCTCATCATCTAATTTCATGCTGTAACCGTGTTACCTAATATATCTAGCATGCAGGAATTACATCCCCCCAAAACAAACAAAAACAACAAAACAAAACAAAAAAACAAACAAACAAAAAAAAAAACAACAACAAATAATAAAATAAATGGTCTCTGCTCTAGCCATGCTCTAACAGCTACAATACATGCATTATTTAAACTTAGATATGAGCAGCTAAATGGCCATATGGACTGTGGATCAAGATATGATTGTAATGGAGTTATTCTTTTTTATTTATTACCATGGAATAAATAATTTACTTTTAGTAATTTCGTTGCACTTTTTGTTGCAATGATAATAAAGTTCTATTAAGTTCTACTGAAAAGTTGCCCGTCTGGCTTTGTCTGGCTTTGCAAATGTTCAATGTAACTAAAAATATGTAAGGTTTGACTGGTTTCAGACCATTAGGACCTTTGTCGTGCTGATGTGGTGGATGGTGCGCTTCCACAGAAAAAAACATTTCTACCTTGATTGTGATTAACAGAAATACAATGCAGGCAGAGTGTGACAGGATATGGAACGGTTAAATATGGATTCAGAAATTAGCTTATTGACTTTTACAGATTTGTAAAATCCCCGTTTTTTTTTTTCTTAATTTAGTCAAATGATAAAAATACGTTGAGTTAGTATTACATCAGGGACATGCAGCAGAGGCATTGAGCTTGATGTACTAATTAAACACTTGTTGTTAGGAGAAAATGGTCAATGGCTCATTCAGTTTATATTTGATTTCATTAGAAACAAGAGTGCTACTGCCACTAGAAAATGTTGTAAAGCTGGAGTTCATCTCAGACTCTCAGCTGACTGCATGTCTAATTGGCCAATGGGATTGGTTTTCAAGCATTATCCTGCAGGTGCAGAAAAGATCTAGGGACATTAGAGATGAGTGCATAGATGGATAGTTACAGGAGGGAAACAGCTTTTAGATCCCAAAGTGAACAGCTGTGTTGGTGCAGTTAATGTTCTCCTCGTGAAAGATTTGTGAATTGGTACATGTCTTGCAGTCAGTGAGGGCGCAGAGGGTCCATTTTCTCCAAAGAGTATTGTTTCATAATTTCTAACTAGCATATGAGCAGTTTGATAGTGTATACTTGATATTAATGTGCAACCAGGGATTGTACAAATCAGCATTTGGGGTTGAGAGACAAGTGCCTAAGTGTTTTGTCGTTACCAGCTAAATCGATCGTTTTTTTTTTTTGTTTTTTTTTTTACCATTTTTTATTTCTACAGGACTTATTCAGCCGTTCTCAGATCTGTTGGAACCTTTAGTTCTTCACAAACTGGCTGAAAACATTTTAGCCATATTCTATGGATAACGTTTTAAGGAGCAGTCATAAAAATGCTCTGATATTTCTTATATTTCTATTTCTTATGACACAAACAGATCAGAGAAGAGCCTTGAGGTTCCACTGCCACCAACAGCCACAGGAACAAACACTCAGCTGGTCTGTGGTCAGTATTGAGCTGTGGTTTCTTTTCGTTCTGCAGAGGCTGAACGCTGTTCATGGGATTTGACAATGCTTTGGCACTTTTGAGATTTCTTATGCTGCATTTCTGAACTAAAAAGAGCTGGGGAAATAATAAAGAAAAAGTAATAAAATCAGAATAAGCTGGTGGCAAATCACAGCAGTTAGGCAAACCAATGAAGAAAAATATTAGCCAAAGGAAAACAATGTTAAAAAGGAAGCTGAAAGAAAGAAAACCTCCCCATGTAATCTTGCACCCCTCACCAATACAATAAACCATACATTAAATCAAATCCCAAATCAGAAATGAATGGTTTGAAAAGAAATCTGGGGAAATAAAATCAATTAGTTTAGAAATGCAGTTAAATGAAAAAAAGCAGCTGCATACAAACAATGAGTTCATTCAAGTGTTTTGATACAACACCAACATTTCAATCTAAAAATAACATTACCTGTCATTTAACTTTTTTAAAATAATATAAATATCATTATGATAGCTGTGTTGAAAATCAATAGCACGGCCATTACACCAACATATAAATATACACGCTATCTCTCCTCATGTAATCTTACCTCCCTGCTCGTCCAGCATAACCAAAGTCCTGATACCGGCATCTTTGCTCTATTCTCCAGAGACAGCCAGGTAGAGAAGATGGGGAGAGGGGGGGAGAGAGCAAAAATAGAGATCAGAAATATGGATAAAAGAGATCAGAAATTCAGGTGCTCGTGATATGAACTGTCATTATGAATTTTTCTTCTCCTTTTTTAACATGCCTGAGGGATGGCGTAACTGTCCTTTTAATTTGTGTCTCATATTTCTGTGTAGAAATGTTCAACACAACCACGTGGAATGGGGACCGTCAGTGAGCAGCCATTTGTAAGTTCTCGCCACAACATCCCCCAGAGGATGATGCTGCCATCACTATGCTTGATTGTGGGTTAAGTCTGGTTTTCCCTAATATCTGTTTAGGGATGGGAGATTTTCATGAATTATGTATACGTCATACATGCATGCGCCTAAAAGGCAGAAAGCCAGAAGGGGTCAGGGAATATATTTTTACTTGTGCCCAGTAAAGAAACACCAGGGTAATCCGTGTGTGTCCCTTCTTGATGATTTGATCAGTCAAATGAACAACTACTGTCTGGAATCGCTGTAATTTCCTCTGTAAAGACAAACACATATTTTACTTAACAGCTTGTTTTTCTGCGCTTCATTGCGGTTAAGTGCACGTGACATATGCATTAAGAAAAAGGTCTGTTGTGTCAAATTGGTCTAGTCTTTGTGTCATTAGAGAAGAGGATGAGAGTTTTTGAACAAATGTACACCTGTAAAAGAGAAATGGTGTTGGTTTGGCCACTCTACCACAAGGTATTAGTGAAAAGAGCTCTGAATTATTTAAAGTGACTATTAGTTTCTTATTAGTTAATAATTACTGCTGGTTACGTTTCGTTCAGTTTTGGGAAAACAGGCAGTCTTTAACCCACAGTTTTTTTCTTTTGTTATGGCATGCATCATCGACAATAAGACCTTCTGTAAAGACCTTCTGTGTCTGTTCTTGATAATGCCTGATGAAATCAGGGCACACCAAAATAATTTTTTTAATTCAATAGAAATGACCAAATGTCCTGGAGGAACAAATTAGAAAAGTTGCCAGCTATTTTCAGCATGTTAGCTATTGGTTAGAAGGAGTAAAGGTCATCTGGCCATGACGCCTTTAGCAGGAAGAATGAAAATAGTTCTCGGGGGATTAGCAACAACACTCTCAACAAGGGAGTGTTCTGTATTTAGTGATTATTGGATTTTTCAAAACAAATCATGAGAGTGCATAGCTCTTTATAGTAAAGATATCTCGTTCTAAAGAAAAATGTCTCCATCAGTTGCGTTGATGTTGAAATTTTTTTTAATATATTATAAGGTGATACTGAAGCATGTTGTGCAAAAATAGTTTAGCTGATAGTTTGCTGATCCGGCCCTCTTCTTCTGTAGCACCTGGCTCTGCTAGATTGACACAGATAAGATTACTTTGCTTGTGTGTACACCCACATACTCTTGCCTGCAAAAATGCACAAATACACTGCATTACACACTTCCTTGTGCCTGCTTCCTCAGCAGTTTGGAAAGATAATCACATTGATGTTTGAGAGGTGAGAGGAAGGAATAAAAATACTTATACACAAATAAAGCTGTAACTCTGTAAGCTTCTGTCCAAAAGAAATCCATATTGGTCCCACGGGAAGCCCATTAGTATTCCACTATGTTCCCAAAAAGGTTGAACTTTCTTCATTTAAAGTTGTGTTATGGATGAATAGTAAAACTACTGTATTTACTAATGTAAAATCTACTACTTAACGAATAAATAAAATTTGAGAATATAAAAAAAAATTTGTTTCTATTTTGTGTCCTGTGGTTTGTGGTTTGTGTCTATATGGATCTGGATCACTACCCAGCTAGTTTATAGGAGTGATAAACGTTTTTAAATAGTCTTTGTCCCAATTGTCCTTGTTTTATTTGAAGCTTTTATCTCTGACCTTTTAAATGGCAAAGCTGCTGTCTCCCAGATTGCTAACCCTTCCTGTTAACTGCCTTGGTGTGTATTTTAGCCATGTCTTTTTGTAAATATCTTGTTAATTTGTTTACTTAGCCTGGTGTTCACATTGTCTTTGTTTTGAAAATGAATTTGTATAGTTTATTTCATAGTCTCTTTTACACTAAAATAAAAAATACGTTTTTCAAAATATCTTTGCGCTACAAATTAAGTTTTAGCTAAAAAAAAACTTACATAACTTCTTTGATGACTAAACAGAAACTGACATTGTTACTTTTTTAAAATGATAGTTTCTGAGAGTATACTACATACATGCATATTCCAGATTTATCCTAATTAGCACTGGCTTCAACAAAAATCCAAAAGGAGCTAGCTAGCGTGTTAACTGATATGTTAGCAACTTAAGATGCTAACCATGGATGGACCAGGCTAACAATGAATAGTGAATACAGTTGAACAATGTGTGGCAGTCTGAAAGCACTGATGTTTTATTAGGCTAATAAAAATCTTTTTTTTTACTCAAAATATTTTTCTAAAATATTTTTTCAACACATATATTTAAGAATATTGCTATGGTGACACTGCTGTTTGGTAACCCATCCTCTAACTAAACATGATATAATTATTAGGGCTGTGGAAAAATAATGCGTCAACAGTTTTAACTAATTCATGTAATTGCTTGTCTTAAAGGTGTCATCGTCTGGTCTCTTCATGTATCCACTGTCCTCTAATTGTCTTTAAATATTTTTTTTGAAAACTTATTAAACAAAACAAATCAAACATAGAGCTTGTTCTGACCCTTTGCTCAAATCATAACTTCATCTCGTGAGAGTTCATGCAAGCTTTTGACTGAAGTTAATGAGGTGCACGCTGATTGGCCGCAGGGAGGCCTGAGTCAGAAGGGGGGCGGGCCCAGTGCAGAATTTAGCCATTTATTTTTGAACCAGGCTCCGAGTCTGAGAGTGAAGATACCAAGATGGTGGAAGAATCACGTTTACAACCAGTTGAAAACACGGGGCTCATTTGTACATTGCAGGGGGTTAAACTTTTAGGCTCGTCGCTTAGCATTAGCGTTAGCTGCGCCAGCTTTGGTGTTTCAACATGTTCACACAACTTGTTGTAATGGCGACTGTGTCAGGCTGAGCAGGTGATTTTAGGCATGGAAGAGGGGCTGGCTCATTCCCGCGATGACAAAATCACAGGAGCAAATTAAAACACGCAAGAGTTAAACCTTGTTAGCAGTTTTGTTGTGAACAAAGGGACCAGACGCAAAAAATCCACCTTTTTTCCAAAGAAAGGCTTTCAGGGAAGTTAACACTTCAGTCCAACTCCAAGACACATGTTTTAACTTAAAAAAATGCGATATCCGGGGGATGACTCCTTTAAAGATTTTAATGCATTTACCGCATGCGCAGGATACGTCTTTTATGACGGCGAGACATGGAGGTGTCTAGAGGCAAGATGGAACACGATGAGCTGACTGACTCTGGGTGGATTTGAGGGTGTTTTAACAGCCACACTTGAAGTGAAGTGTCTAATTATTAGCATCATGTAGGTGGTATAAGCATACTTAGATGTACTAGGCAAATTTAGGTATTAAAGTCTGTAACCAGAAGTATCACATGGATCCGGCTAACACAATGACCTTCAGAGTACCACTATCATGAGTTGGTAATATTAATTAATCCTATAGGATACAGCATCATGTGCCCAAGCAAGATTCCTCACCGGTAATAGAGTTCAACACCCACACCTTTCCAGCATTTTTAAAACAAATTTTCCTGGATTGTGGCACTGTTCCTGACGCACTAGAAGCTTTTTGGTCCTTTCCGTGCGGATGCCTCCTCTTTCCCCCCTCCCTCTCCTGGTGTTGTGAGTCTCTCTTCTTGCTTGCTCGTTTGTTTACAGTTCAGCTGAGAAGGAAACTAGCAGTTCATGGTTCACACCAAGTATTATTTTGGACACGGTAGCAAAAGTAGCCAACATTTAGCAGTCTTGTGTTAATCAGACCCATCACTGTCACTTAAGCTGAAGAAAAAAAATTTCATAACAGCCTATTTGTCTTTAAATATTGTTTGTCTTTATTTCATCTTACTTTTGAGTAATCATAAGGTTTTAGAGACACAGCTGTAAAGTCTACTAGTCATAAAACAACCATGCACACATCACTGAAGATGTTTAGATATCTAGTAAGAGTGAAACATCAAAAGGAAGCAAAGGGACGTTTCCTCTGAATCATTGGTGCTGTGCAGATGTTGAAGACACAGGGCTGGTTCATTTGGGGACATGAACGTGGTGAGAGAAATTATGAAGAGGGGCTGAGATACAAAACAGAACAGGACCCTTCTCTAACAAAGTAGTTTAACTATGATTTATACTTCAGATATGCAGGGGTGGATCTACAAAGGTTTTGATGGGCAGTCTAGCAGGGGCACTGGCCAAGAAAAAGGTGGGACAATGAGGTTTTTTTGTAATATTGAATTGATTATTACAACTAAAAAGATCTTCTAATAGGAAAGAAGGTCGGGTGAAGGTCAGTTAACATTAAATATTTGTAAGCATTGACTTGCTCTTTCTGTTGATACATTACAGTAAAAACGGGCATATTTGCAAATGGTGATTAATCATGATTCATTCATTTGTAAGCTGAAATCTGATTAAAAAATTTAATCATTTGACATCCCTACTAATTATTTTAAATATTGTAAATATTATATCAATTCACTGATTAAGTCAACAGCATCAATCCAAGCTGAAAATATCAATCAAATACTGACAGAGTAACATCTGTAAAACCATGTTTATGCCAGAACATGTGCAATTGTTTCCATTTACTTCGCTCTAACAACAACGTCTTCCTTAAATTTAAGAAGGAAAATATCCAAAAGTGTGGTGTGTAACTATTGATTGTTACATACCACACAAGGTAGAAAGTTAAACTACTTAATAACCCTTAGGTCTAGCATTTAAAGGGTTAAAAATCAATATATAGAATGTGGCAAAGTCTACTATTGTGAATAGATCGGTTAAATTTTCCTTAAAAATCTGACTGAGTTCAGGAAGTAAATGATATTTATCCTTCGTTTGTGTGATTTGATGTAAATCATCCATCCATCACCGTAAAGGAGCTATAAACTTTATCCTTCTGCTCCTCCACTGTCTGATTCTCTCCCTTGCTGCACAGTTGTATGTTGAGATATGTCAGCCAATGATCAATATTACCTTGAGAGCTGCTCTGAGTATTTGTTAGCCACCCCTCAGTCCCAGCTGCCAACAGCCACTCAATCCCTCTATGCTGCACTTCTTCCGCTCTTTTCCTTCTTTCTTCCATCTGTCTGCTCACTTGCAGTTGATGACAGTATCACCTCTGGTGTGAGCATTACAAGGGCAAATAAAAATCTTGTCTGTGTGCGTAAGCACCTTCTCTTGTGCTGACGTCTGTTAAATTCCTATAATGTGCTGTTCACAACATCACTCGGCTGACTCACGGTTTACTCCGTCCTGCCTGACAGCGCTCATCAATTACAACACCTAGATCAGAAGATCTATGTAGATGTAATTGATCTAATGTAGAATGAATTGTGAAGATAATCAAAATTGCATCATCTAATCCGAGTCATCTGTCAATCATCTGCAAAATGTACTCAAGATTTGTGGGGTGATGTAATAAAGATTAAATAAGTTTTAAAATTAAGAATAAAGTAAATTTTTTTTCTTTTTTTCAGTGTCTGTGATAAATGTATTAGAAATTTGTGGAAACAAACCTGTCTCAGACATCTTTATTACTTACTTTGTGTATGTAATTCCAAAAGTATCTGTTCATTATCTCATTTCTGTTGCAAATTTTTACCATTTTACTATCGTTACTATATTATTGACTATTAGCTCAAACATTTCTTAGAAAACATTGATTTTTAGTGTTATTGTTCAAGGAAATAGAAAAAGTCATACAAACTTTACAGGGTTAAAGGAACAGTTTTGGAAGTGAGTGTTAAGTACAGAGATCTACCATAATTAAGCTCACGACA
>JBAMHW010000025.1:4625602-4637208 GCA_037177495.1 Rhadinocentrus ornatus | reverse complement strand
TAGATAGATAGATAGATAGATAGATAGATAGATAGATAGATAGATAGATAGATAGATAGATAGATAGATAGATCTTGATGTAAACCGCCTTCACATGTATAAATCATGTCACATAAAGCTTAAAAGGGGGCTTATTGTTCTGCTACTGAAAACACTACTGAACTGCGTCAGGCTGATGCAGTGAAAAGTCCTGAACTTGGAGTGGCTCTACTCGTCTTTCTCTGTTCTTTTTGTTGGTTGCACATTGTTACCATGACAATATGGTACCACTACCATTCAGGAACCACAACAAGCCTAAACTTTGATGAAACATTATTCTAAAAGACCCATTGTCCCTGCAAGCTGGAGCTCAGTCTCCAAGGAGAAGCCAGCACTAAGCTCTACGGCCACCTGAAGAGAGCGCTCTGAAGAGAAAGCCATTTATTACCTGAGAAGTCCAAGACCACATCTCTTATAAATCTGGTGCTGCTGTAAGAAGCAAAAACGTCACAGACACATAGCAAAAGAGTAAAAAGGGGAGGATTATAACAGTGCAGGCCATCTGCTTCAGACGGAGGATAGCAGTTAAATTTATGACCTCAGTGTAATAGTGAAGATAAGCTGTGGGGGTCGTTATGAAGACTAGGTACCACAGATGCTTTCTGAGCTGTAAACTAAGCTGCAATGGGCTGTAATGAAACACATCAACTTAGGAGATAATATTGGCATTTTTACCAGATTTATGAAAATGGGTGCTTAGCTTAACATGAGATCAACTGGTTTGGTCAACAAAGATTCGGGAGCTCAGCAAGCCCTTCTTCTTGAATGGGAGTTTATGAAACTGCAGTCTCAGAAAATGAAGTATCAAACTGAACCTTTAGGGATATAAAGGATTGTTACTGAGGTGGTACCCTCAAAGGTACTGCTGTTGTACCTTCAACAGTGGGTACTAATTTGTACCTTTGCTGTTTGTACAATAAAAAAACCCAGTATTGTTAAATTACGATAGATGATAGCCTTAAGAGGTGCAACACTTTCTGTAGTACAACCTGCAAGACTAAAAATATGCATCTACTGTCGAGGGTATAATAGCAGTGCATTTGAGAGTATTACCCCAGTGACAGTCATTTGTGCCCCTAAAGGTACAATTATGTACTTTATTTTCTGAGTGTGTGATCACTAAGACATCTCTGCTGATTAACATAAATTTCTGCAAGTTTTTATACTGCAGTCACCAGGATGCCATTTTTTCTCAATTTCAAGAAAGAACACAGCTTCATCTCTGTCTTGCCTTTCTTTCCTTTTGGAAAGTTAATACCTGATCATGACCTTTTAGAAGTGTAAGTAAAGGTTTGGTGGCTAATTTGTGCCACCACCAACTCTCAAATCTTACACAGGCTTGCACACATTTAGATGAAAGTAACATGGCATTGTTCCATACTATAAAGCCCTGCTTTCTATAAATATACTGTATAATGGCTGGATTCCTTTGATGCCCACTGAGAATTTATACTAAGTGACCACACAGTGACAGCCCCCACTTAGAGGATATAAGCACTCAACAAGTCCTGCAACACGTCCTCCATCTCCTCCTGTATTTCTGCTCTTCAAGCCACTCTAGTTTTTTTTTTCTAAAATTTTTCTAAAATTGTGGAAAGGATGGGATAAATTTTTGTTCCTTTTCATATGACGTACAGTGGCCTGGACGTCACACATATAGCATTTAAAAACATAATAAAATGTAATGGCTTAGCATACTTTTTTGAGTCACAGTGAATGGATAAAGAGGGCAAAGCAATTTGCCATTACAAGAAATAACTTTCTGTGAAAGCCACACAATGTATAAATAAATGACCTTGTTTAAAGCTTCTGTGATCACTGACAAAAAAGCTACAACTAGTAGCTAGGTGAAAAGCCCACATGCTATATATGTGGACAAACACAAACATTTAAATATAATCTGTGTCAGTGTCCTTGAAGGCATGTTATGCAACACAAATGTAAATTCTACAGGACATATTCTATCGTTGCCTGAGGTGGTTAATGAAGCATCCATGTTTGGATAAACCAGATGTTAGACGCCACTGAGTATGATTTTTCCTTTATTGTTCTTTAATGGCAGATCAATTCAGGAATTGCTAAAGGTCGAGATGGTCCTTTTGGCTTAGTTGATTTTAAATTTTTTTTTAAACTTTTCCTCCAGAGACTTCTTAGTCTGAGCACACACACACGCACACACACACATATATATATATATCACTTGGTGATTTAAAGTCGACTACCCTCCATTCTTCTCCGCAAACAGATGATGGAGACATAAAGCACACGGGGAGAAATGGATGCAAATGAGACTTAAATAAGGCCATAATCACACCAAAATGAGTCTCCAAAGCCCTTCATCTGCATGCTTGCATCAACCTCTCCAGTATCCAGAGAAAAGGTAAACCTGCCCACCCATGGGAGAGCCCACAGTCACATTTATTGCCACATGGCAATTACAGATGATGGTTTGGCTGCCAAAGGGCTGTGGAGATGTGACTTGACAAGTAAAACTTGGCTGGAAGGGTTGCTTGTCGGCTTTTGTTGGCAGTATGGCTGAGAGGAGGAAAACAAGGGGCAGGATTTTGACAGGTAGGGGTAGTACACATGCAACCAGTAATCATCCGTCCATACAGTCCTCTGCAGTCTGATTTGGATTTGCTGCAAAACCTCTCTTGTTTTGCAACATAATAAGGTAGATGTGAAGGTTGTTTGGGTGAAACATGCAGCAGATGTCTTTTTTATGTCTCCATGTTAGATGAAATCCCAGATAGGAAAACAGTCAAACCAGGACCAGAGTGTGAAGGCTGAGTTTTAGATGTCTTTGTGTAGCTGTGGCAGACCATTACACTATTGTGCCCTAATCCCTATGGATTCCTTTAATTGCTCCTCCAGTCACAGCTGGTGACCTTGGAGATTATGACAAAGAATATTTTGGTTTTCCATCCTAAACTCAGGAGAGTATTCCAGTTATTGATCTCCAGATGTTTACTTTGCAGTCCAACAGAACAGATATGTCAGTTTTTTTACACCTTTCAGTATCATTCAGTTACAAGCTCTGGCATCTGTTGGCAAATTCAGTCTCGTGATCCAGCTCAATGTTTCAAAAGTCATAAAACCAAAGTCACTGCAGATAAATTAGGGAACCCAGATCATGAAATCACAATCTGACTAAACATACTCGGAGAAATGACACTTCATCTTTTTTTAAAGAATGTTTTGGCACCTTATAACTATAAAATAATTTAGAAGTAAATGAATCAAATTAAATCAAGTCAGTAAATTATCTCATGTGAATAAAGCAGAATTATTACTGGTTTTAAATTAATGCATCATGAAGTACATAATGAAATCTTTTTTTGGGTGTAAAACCAAAAGATATTTTACTTTCTAGCAACTAAAACCTGGGAATTTCTCATCATCATCATCATTATTTAATTTGTCATGTCCGCAATAAAAACTGCAGGGGGGAATGCTGACCTCCAAAATGAGTCAGAAAGAAAGAAAAACATTTTTAAGGACAGTGTTAAAAACATGAAAAAACACAAATATGACAAAAAAAAAACACACCCAGTTTAAACGTTTTGGCAGGGAAGGCAAAGCTGGAAGCAATTTGATCATAATTACAGTGCAACACACACACACCGATGCCACATAACAAATGCTGCGATTCCACTATAACACAGTAAAAATGTATTTATAATGTAAGCTAAAAATGTGCCACAACCCAAATAATATGAAAAAAGTAGCAAGGCAATCTCAGTATATTAGCATATATGTTGTTAAATGTTTATGGAAAAGCCTTGCTGAGGCTAATCTGTACCAACGCAGCCAGTGAGCTGCACTGCAGCAATATAAATTACACAACCCAACTGGCAGGCCTACAGCAACATCATCCACAAAACAAATCACCACGTGACTGATGAACACAATCACCACAAAGTGTCATGTTGCCACTCCACCTGCTCACACGATGCGCCATAATGTAAAACACTGAGGGTGTATTAATGTTGGCTCAAACAGATTAATTGCTTCATGTTTCTCTGATGCAGAGATATAACATTTCTCCAAGCTTTGATTCTATAAATGGAAACTTTAAATGAGTACAGATGGTTCACATTATGATAACACTGCTAAAACCATTGCAGTGATATGTTTGGACTGCCATGCTTTCCACAAGTCAGTGACAGCAGCTACCTGCTTATTACACAAGACATCAGTTTCTAAACATTCACACATGGTTTCATTCACTTGATCATATTCCAACTCCCAGTATTGCCATTTTTTGTCTTGCCATCTCACTCCTTTTCCTCGCTCATTCTCAAAATAACTTTCATTTTCTCTCTATAAACTTCTTTCATTAATCAAAAGAATAATAATCCAACCCTCTGAGAGTAGAAGAGAGGACAGATGGCAAGGTGATGACAGCTCAGTGGATCTGCTGCAATGATAACTGTCTCATAAAGGTAAATTTCTAGGGGTACAGTCATGAAGCTTTTATTTTTCCAACACCAGAAAGCTTGAAGATAGTCGCTGCAGCTGTCAAACCTCTTCTGTGAGGAAATACAACTGAAGTATGATAAAAAGAGCTAAATTTAGAAATGTCGTGCTTTTCTGAATTTTGATAGGTGTCTTAAGAAGTAGCTATGTTTCAGCCTTTGTTATAAACACAATAACATTGAAACAAGCAATTCAAACCAACCTTGTTATAAGACAAGATGCTTACAAAACATATGAGTTCTGCATCATAGAAAATTAACCTAAAGACCTTGAGAGAGGCCATTTTGTCTTCTGCTTTTGTTTACTTTATATGCAGAGTGTTTGAGAAAGTCAGATGTTGTCCCATGGGGACTGAGTGGCCCAAAAACACTCAAGAAAGCTTTTAAACCCCACTTAGGATTTTTCCTGCAACTATTTATGCTCATCTATCTCCTACCTGCAAACAATAAATGTTCTTCTCCATTTTGTCTAAAAAAATTCCAAACAGGGTGTGTTTGTCTGCAAAACTGGAACTCTTTATTTATTTTCTGTTTCTATTAAATCATCCCCTCATCATTTTGTGGAAAATTCTCATTTCTTCCCACATTAAAAGCTAGATGAGAACACTGACCCGACTCTCATGTTAATACTGAATAAGTAGCTACGACTGTAAAGAGCGGTAAAACATACAATGGCTCTGTTATTATTTAGTTATATTACTGGTTAAATCACAATTTTGAATAAGTGTTTTCCAGGTATTTAAATAGTGAAGACAGAGAAGAGGAACAGTTTTCTTTTTGTGCAAGTTAAGCAAATAAAGTGTGAAGTGTTTACAGCTAAAACTGATAGTGGATGCTAATCTTAGCGTAAATAAACCCAGTCACTAGAGTAAAATGACTGAACATAATAAATATGCACAAAAATCTACTTTGGCATAATTTCTGTGGCTCACCAACCAGACAGAACAGTTTCTGCTCCTTTACCATCTAAAGGTGGTAGACTAAAAGCAGGGAGCCAAATCTTAATTAAACAGTTTGTGTAACATTTTGCTTTTCTAGTTTTCACTTTCTGTTTAGGTTAATCAAATCTACTTGGCTACAGTTCAGAAATGGTCATTTTCTGGCTCCAACCCCATTTCACAACCTATCAAGAAAGAGAAGCACAAAGTTACCCTGGGCCACGATGTCTACATCAATCTGGAAGAGTTTTGTCATTGACCTGCAACCTTTTAATGCCATTTAAACGTGTTAGCTATAACAAAATATTAACCTATTTAACACTGAAAGCATCTCAAACTAAGACAAGCAGAAGACTGAAGCATTTTTGGTGGAGATCATTTAAAAGTTGCCTCCAGCAAATGGCTCTGGACTGCACTCGACCCTCTCACTTTGATCTGTCTCAAGGACTCACATGCACCAACATCCACTATTAAAATAGCAATTAGCATCTGTTGCTATATTACTGTTAAAAATATTGTGTTTTTGCAAAATATCACGTTCACATCAGTTTGTTTTTAAAACAGAAGCCATTTAGTAGAATTCTAAAGTGAAAAGAGAGGCCACTGTGACGCACAGACAAAATCCTTGAAGCAAATAACCTGTTACGATGCATCCGAGAAGCTAACAGTCCTTGCTCAGACAGAGTAGCCATATCTCCTCTGGCCCTGAGACGTTTGTCACTAGTGACAAAGAGAGAGAAGGAAAAGCACTTTTGAGCACCGCAGGGTAACATTCAGCACATCTCAGAGATGTTGATGCAGCAGCATGAGAAGGTCTACTGGATCAATTTAGGAGGATTTTGTTTGTCATATCTGAAACCTAAATTGCACTGTGAGGGTGAAAAACAACTGCAGTAAGCTTTGACTTCATACCATCAACACAGAGCACTTGACAAAAGAAGGTAGAGCTAGTGGTCCACTTTATTGTAGAAAAGGACTTAAAAAAAGGCCCATAAGCATTGTGTTTCAGTTATGGCTAAACGTGAGGGTTATTTGATTCAAATATGTTTGTAATGCTAAAGTGTGAACTCAAATCTTTTGAATGCTATGTATTTCTTTCATTTTTTTTTCAGAGACAATCAGCGAGTGGTGATGATGTTATGAGTCACCATTTATCAAGAGAGCAGCCTCTTTATTATGTGTGCAGTATAGGCCTGGCATCCCCTCCCACCACCACCACCGCCAGCAATCCCCACCCCCTCCCTGTTTCTGTCTCTCTCTCTATCCACAGTCCAAACAGTGCAAGCCGCAGGATGCAATGTGGTGTAGCGGTCATGGCAACCAGAGCATCCTTAGGGGGTCTTTACTGTACTGTGGGCCATTCCCTGCAATTCTCATGAGTAACTTGACAGTATGTAAAGCCTCCAGACTATTTCTTTAAAAATAAACTTGCTTGTTTGTGTCTGTCTTTGCACAAAAAATAAGTAAAAGTTATTTGACACCAGAAAAAAAATCACTTTTATCCTTTAGAGGAGATATACACAAATATATCGATTATTCAAGTGACAGCAAATGACAGCATCTGTCAATCAGCCAGCTGTCTATGCACCATGTGGTAGAAAGTAATTCCAGCTGCACCAGAGATCAGCGCCCATTCAGTGCCTATTATGCGGCATCATCCCACCTCAGGATAACCAATGATCATGTCAGTTCTCAGATTTCAAAACCCCTAAATTCTTTTTTTTCCCTGCAGTAGTAGAGTTGATTTTGTTATTTTAATCTAGATTGATAATTAGAATTTGGAAAATCGTTTAACAATCAGAAACTAATCAAATTAATCAAAATATGTCTGGAAAAAAGGTCATTGTTAGAAGTCAAATCATAGCCTATTTCTTCCATTGAATGAATTCTAATGTCCGCAAAAGTCCAAACTGGTGCACACGTGCGCCTGTGCGCCACGCGTAATTGACAGACGGCGCGTGCTGTGCTCTTTGACAGTTTAGTGCGTCGCCTGGGAGACGGTTGGCTGACTGGTTGAGTGGCTTGCTGGCTCGAAGAATGATGGGATATTGAATTGTGAGAAAGAGGAAGGAGGCGGTAGGTGTCGTAGTGCGGGTTTCACCGCGGTTCTCCCCGGCGGGAACCCCCCCGCCCCCCACCATCATCTGAATGTGTTCGCGCTCCCGTCATGCCACGGTCGCGTAAATGTGCCATATATTTTTGCCTTCTGATTTGCCTTGCGTGGAAGACATGAAAGGCAGCGACGCATACGTGTAGCTGGATCATGCCTCCCTCCCTCTCCTGTTTATACCGGCTGCCCTCCTCCCACCGACTCCTCCATGGCGCAGTTTACTATCACATGACATTCCCTCCACCACACCACTTCACATCCTCCGCTATCCTCAATCCTTCTTTTTTCCAAATCAGAGGTTCAGGCTGACACGAGTGACTGATTCACGTCTCATCATCTTGCTGCGACATCAGCCGCCTCTCTCAGCTATGGCATTGAATTTGAAGGAAACATCCGAAAATTCCCGGCTCAAACGCTACCTTATTAAGAAAAAAAACGACCTCCTCGGACAGATCTTCCACCTGCTGTGCACGTTGCAACCTTCTTTGGCGCTGTCCAAGGTGCTGAAACGCTGAAAACGCCCACATTGAATATGCGCATTATAGCGCAGCGCAGTCATTCTCTTAGCCATCCACTGCGTGTTTGAGATTTATCACCCAGGAGGTCACGCATTGCCTTCCTCCTCTCGTACTTTTCTTCTTCCCCATCATTTCCCACAATTACTACTTGAAAATAATAAACTACTTCCTGAAACAACCCAAATCTAATTATTTTCCTTTTTGAACCATATCACCAAATATTACCTAGAGTTAATTTTAAATCTGCTGGAAAATGTGTCCAGTCTTACCTGAGCCTGTTGTCGGTGCCCCGCAGTCAGTATCGGAGGAAATGTCTGCCTATATCAACAGCTAACAGATAACAGCCTCTCTGTATATGATGGGGATGCTGCAACGGCACTGTGCGTCGGTTGGTTCCTCCTCACTTCTTCTTCAATGGGAGGAAAGCAGTGCAGCTCTAGTCAAAGATGGCGGACACTTTTGACGTCAGCAGCAGCTTTTAATAGATATCTATCAGGATGAGAGAGAGAGAGAGAGAGAGAGAGAGAGAGAGAGAGAGAGAGAAAGAGAGAGAGAGAGAGAGAGAGAGAGAGAGAGAGAGAGAGAGAGAGAATAACTTTCAAAAGTCTCATTTTTAATGGGTGGCTGTTTCAATAGCGACTTAGTAACATAATATTTACATTTTCCCATAGTCATGACTTTGGATTTCCATTTTGCTTTACTTCGCCTCCAAAGGCTTTAACAGCCTGAAATTATTATCAAATTAAGGCAAAAGCCTGTGGCGTATCCAGAAAAAATTTAATGGGGTGGCCAAGTTGAGACAGAGGTCAGTGTTGGGTGGCCAGTCAATACATAAATATCACTATATACATATCAGCAACTGGGGTGTCTGGCAGGATTATTTTTAACTTTAAGAATAAAAGTGTGAAATCCTGGGATTCTTGGATGTCTGGAAACCCTTAAAAAGCAGCTTTGAGCCCTTTCCAATGTCATAAACAAAACTATGTTTACAGATTTAAAAAATAATAGAAAATATGAACTTTGAAAATTGGTATCAATAAGACAAAAACCCCTTATCTCCCGGAAATAAAGGCTTTAAACATTACTTATATTGTAGAGTAAATAGAAAGACCAGTGATCAACCAGTGCTGCTGAAGTGTAGATTTTTTTTAAGGGTAACAGAGGGTTTCCCACCAGACCTTCAAATCCCACTACCCTAATGCTGCCTAAATTTCACACTGGTCAGCCAGATATATAAAATTGTAAATGTACATTAATAAAATAAGCTTACCAGTCAGGTTGGCCAAGGAAATTTCAGAGGTAAAAATCACCATTGGCAAGAGCATTGACTTGGTCTGATCACACTGAAGGACTTGAACAACATCTCCATTATGAAATATGATGGTAGACTTCCTGCAGGTAAAATGGGGATAATATTGCCTTCAATTGATTTACACATGAAATAACATTCAGTAGCACTGCATTGCAAATTTGGATACACAAAAATGGAAAGGAAAATGGGTTTTAAAGGAGCCTGAGAGCTTGTTTTTGCTCATGGGTTTCACCAGCAGATTGATAGTCATACCCCCTGAGCTTCTATAGTTAGTGCTGTTGTGCTTTCTTAAGTAAGCTCTGGACAGCAAAGACTCAACAGTATGCATGTCGGAAGCATAAAAAAGCAGCTTGTTTGCACCTAGCTGTTTGCATTACTCTGCTGCATCATCACTGTGTTTACATCACAGATAAATACAGTAGAGGCTTGTTGAGTGACAGATCATTTCATTGGTAGATGTTTCAATACTGAGGTTTGACACAATAAGGTTGGAGAAATTTATTTCTTGTGAATATGAGTAAATACCAAGGAAATTCTCTACAAATCAGCACAGGCAATGCCGTTTACTTTGAGTCAGTGTCACATCCACAGTGCTGCTTTAATTATTCCCTATAATGATATTGTTGCCTCAGATTTCAACCAGGTGGAATATGACTGAAGGTTTACATGACTGATCAGTCACTGAGAAACCCACAAAGAGAATGATATTTTTGCAGCACTGAATTGTGTGTGGACTGTGGCAGCGTGGGAATGCCCCCGCTCTTCCCCATCCTCCAGCCACTGCCAGGCGCGGTAATAAATGTGTCAATTGCTCTGAAGCGACCCTGTCTCCTAAATTAATGATAATGATAACTCTGCATGAAAAATCAATTTTCAGAGGAGAGCCAGAGGAGAAGACATGAGAGTAGGGAGTGAGCGTCTATGTGTGCTGGCTGCATTTATGTCTGCTGAGAGGAGTATGGGTCTGTCCTCCAGGCTGCTCCCGGTAGGTTCAGATGTGAGATGAGAGTAAGGAGAATGAATCCACAGGCTCCAATAAAACTTTATTACAGGAGGATAACAAAGCAGATGGTGGTTTTGTTTGAGGAGAAGCAACAAAAATGGTGCAAGATCAGGAGGATGGTTCAAACTGTGGTCCACGGGCCATTAAAAGTGCACAGGGTAGGTCCAGAGGTCTTAACTTGTCATTTATGTTTAATAGTAATGTTATTTTCTTTGAATAGAAAATGTAAACAACACACACATTTATACAAGTTAACTTGGTAAATGAGTTAATCTTTGTGTTTTTTAAATGTAAGTGAGGAACACACTTTAGTAGTATGTGTTTGTTTAGCAATACTCTTGTTGAAAGGGTTGTATTGTACATCCTTGATATGTGTCATGGATCAGGATTCTAACCAATGAACATTTAAAGCCACATATAGTCAGAAATGCATAACATTAAGATGGCATTATTCACCACAAGGCAGCAACTCAGTGCATTTGGTAATGTAGACATGGTCAAGATGACTTGCTGAAGCTCAAACCGAGCCTCAGAATGAGGAAGAAAGAGGATTTAAGTGACTTTGAACGTAGCATGGTTACTGGTCTGAGTATTTCAGAAACTGCTGATCTAGTGGGATTTTCACCCACAACCATCTCCAGAGTTATCAGAGATGGTCTGAAGAAGAGAAAATATCCAGTGAGCAGCAGTTGTCTGGACCAGAATGTCTTGTTGATGTCAGAGGTCAGAGGAGAATGGGCAGAGTGGTTGGAGATGATAGAAAGACAACAGGAATTCCAATCAGCACTGGTTCCTACCAAGGTCTGCAGACCAGCCTCTCTGAACACACAACACGTCCAACCTTGCAGCAGATAGACTACAGCAGCGGAAGACCAGACCGGGTGCCTCCTGTCAGCTGAGAACAGGAAACTGAGGCTACAATTCACACACACTCACCAACACTGGACAATAAAAGATGGAGAAACGTTGCTGGTCTGATGAGTCTCCAGTTCAGAGTCAGAATTTGGTGGAAACTAGAAAACATGGATCCATCCTGCAGCAATCAACAATTTTTGACTGCTGGTAGTGTGATGGCGTGGGTGACAATATCGTGGCCCACTTTGTACCCCTTTGTACCAACGTGGCATGTTTGAACCAGCACAGCCTACCTGAGTATTGTTGCTGACCATGTCCATCCCTTTATGACCACAGTGTAGCATCTTCTGATG
>JBAMHW010000025.1:4554029-4580583 GCA_037177495.1 Rhadinocentrus ornatus | reverse complement strand
CTAGTCAGTCCAGATATCCACAGCGCCGTCCTTGTCGGCAGATATGAGGTAATTAGGGTAAAGGCAGCGCCACAACAGACAATTTGTCAAGGGGATTTGTCTATAGCTCCTTGTAGTTGTAGGTGGCTGTGGAGATTAAACATGTGTCCTCTGGTGTTTCGCATAAGTTTGACATGTCTTGTAGTTTAAAATAGCCATGCGTTTTGCTTCTTCTTCCACATTTTCCTCAGTTCTCTCGTTATCTTCCGCCATCAAAACGCTCACTCCATGTGCTCCAGTGCGGCAGCCGTTTACATCCAGAGCAGTTTTCCGGGACAGTAACAGTTCATTTGATTCGCCACTGACGCACACAGATCATGACGGCTCAGCAGCGTTTGCAACAGCATCACATCAAAAGGGTAGGGACGCAGATCGACCGGTAAATCGAGAGCTTTGCCTTTTGGCTTAGTTCCCTCTTCACCACGACAGACCAATGCAGCGTCCGCATGACTGCAGACGCCGCACCGATCCCCCTGTCGATCTCCCGCTTCATCCTTCCCTCACTCGTGAACAAGACCCTGAGATACGTGAACTCCTGCACTTGGGGCAGGACCTCATTGCCGACCCGGAGAAGGCAATCCACCCTTTTCCAGCTGAGAACCATGTTCTTGGATTTGGAGGTGCTGATTCTCATCCCAGCAGCTTCACACTCGAATCGCTCCAGTAAGAGCTGAAGATCATGACCCGATGAAGCCAACAGAACCACATCATCCACAAAGAGCAGAGACCCAATCCTCAGGCCACCAAACAGGATCCCCTCAATACCTCAGCTGCACCTAGAAATTCTGTCCATTAAAGTTATAAGCAGAATCGGTGACAAAGGGCAGCCTTGGCAGAGTCCAACCCTCACCGGAAACGATTCTGATTTACTGCCGGTGATGTGGACCAAGCTCTAACACCATACATACAAGGACCGGAAAGCTCGTACAAGGGGGTCCGGCACTCCATACTCTCGGAGTATCCCCCACAGGAGTCCCCCGGGGGAAACGGTCGACCGCCTTTTCCAAGTCCGCAAAGCACATGTAGACTAGTTAAGTGAACTCCCATGCCCCCTCCAAGACCCTGAAGAGAGTGTAGAGTTGGTCCACTCTTCCACAACCGGGACAAAAACCACACTGCTCCTGCTCAATCTGAGGTTCGACTATCCGACGGACCCTCCTCTCCAGCACCCTTGAATAGACCTTACCAGGGAGGCTGAGGAGTGTGATCCCCCTGTAGTTGGAGCACACCCTTTGGTCCCCCTTTTTTAAGAGGGGGATCACCACCCCAGTCTGCCAGTTCAGTCCCCGATGTTTATGCGACGCTGCAAACACGTGCCATCCAGGACAGCCCTACAGCATCCAGAGCCTTAAGGAACTCCGGGCAGACCTCATCTAGCCCGGCGCCCTACAATTGAGCAGCTTTTTAACTACCTCGGCGACCTTTGCCCCAGAGATGGGAGAGCCAACACCAGGGTCCCCAGACTCTGCAGCCACATTGGAAGACGCGTTGGTGGGATTAAGAAGGTCTTTGAAGTATTCCCTCCACCACCTCATAACGTCCCGAGTTGAGGTCAGCAGTCCCCCCATCCCCACAGTGTTGATGGAGCACTGCTTTCCCCTCCTGAGCCGCTGGATGGTGGACCAGAATCTACTCGACGCCATCCTGAAGTCATTCTCCATGGCCTCTCCAAACTCCTCCCATGACCAAGTTTTTGCCTTAGCGACCGTCGAAGCTGCGTTCTGCTTAGCCTGCCGATACCCATCAGCTGCCTCTGGAGTCCCACAGGCCAAAAAGGACCGATAGGACTCCTTCTTCAGCTTGTCGCCATCCCTTACTGTTGGTGTCCACCAACATGTTTGGGGGTTACCGCCACGACAGGCACCGATGACCTTGCGGCCACAGCTGCGGCTGGCCGCCTCGACAATAGAGGCACAGAACACAGCCCACTTAAACTCAACCTCATGCACCAGCTCAGCCTCCTTCCCTGCCAGAGAGGTGACACTCCACGTCCCTAGAGTTAGCTTCTGTAGCCGAGGATCAGACCGCCAGGGTCCCTGCCTTTGGCCCCCGCCCAGCGCACACTGCATCCAACCCCTATGGCCCCCACGGGAGGGGGTCAAATGTTAAAATAATTCAAAAGTCTCTTCAAATATTCCACCATCAGTGGACACAAAGCTAATTCTTGTGAATTCTGCATAACTATGCTATTTTTAATGCAACTTTGAAAAATTACTGCCAGGAACCAAAACCTCTAACAAAACCAGAACCAGGAAGGGCGGCCATCTTTTTAGACTAGTTTGGAGTGGAGAAACCCGTACACCAAGTGTAACTAGTAAAATAAATCTAAAAAAATTTTGGACTGCCAAAAAACCAAACCAAAAGAACAACAAAAAAATGCAAAAGGAAATGTGAGTTTCCACTAACTGGTTTGAAGGGAACAAACTAGGCTATTTAAACTGTCCAGAAGGTGGAGATATGGGTTACATTTTAGTCATCCTAACTGGAAACAAAGCTAAAAGAGGGGAGAAAACAAATAGAGTAGGAATTCTTTTTAATATATCCATGATCATTTTCTTATTCGAATCTTCTAACTGCTAATTAAAACAATTGAAACACACTTTGCTTTAAAACTAATCTTTCTTTAACAAATCCCTCCGGAGCTGAATAAAAATAGTCTTAAATTTCCTCCATTTATACGCAATCTGACTGACTGGTCAACTGGTGGAGTCTGAACACTTTGATGGTTTGTAACATTTTCCAGCCTGTTGAACATCAACTTCTTTGTCCGAGGTTATCAGAAGCCTTGTTTGTGCCATGACGCACTTCAACTAAATGAGACTCAAAAGGATAAGACTTTGATAAACTGCAGTTTTGTAATTAACACAGGGTGCCCATCCACACTAGACTGTCATACCTCTGACTTCAAATGATACCTTTAACTATTCTTCAAATTCAGAAATCTATGTGAATATGTGTAAAGGAAAGAATTGATCTAAGTAAACAATACAGCAACATGCCTAATTTACTACCGGTATTAGTATCCCATTAGCTCACCTCAGAGATGATGCTATTCTTGGAGTCTGTCAGATCCGTCAGAGTGTTTCCATGTCTCTGCACGGTCCTTCCCAGGCCTTTCAGTGTCTCATTAATGGAGTTAAATGTGACCATGACCTCAGCCAGCTCTCCTTGGATGGACTTTAGATCTCCTCCTAATCTTCCATTGTGGACAGTATGCCCGTCCAAATGTTTCCTCAGATCATTTATGCTGGTTTCACACTGCCCGGTACGTTCCTCCACTTCCTCTCTGAGTTGTCCCACTTCCTCCTGAAGGTTGGAACAAACCTGAGAGCAAGCGGTTTCTCCTGCGTCCACTTTCCTCCACAGATCTGTTAGTTCTGTCTGGCATCTCGTAGTAGAGTTGGAAAGCGAGAGCAAGTCCTGCTCTATCCTGCTGCAAACAGAGCAGTCCTCAAAATCCCGGCCCAACGTTTCCACCTCTGTGACTATCCGGTTAAAATGCTCGCCGTCCTCCCCTGTCACAGTTAGTATCTTTTTCACATCGTTAGTTAAGTCGATCACTCTGTCAATCAGTGAGTCCCCAGTCACGGACAAGTCGTTCAGCTTGGTGTTAAACCTCTGGATCTCATCTTCGTTTGCAACGACTCTCCATTGTAAGGTTTTCACAGTCTCGTCAGTCGTCTGATCTTTTCCTTTAGGCCCACAGGTCTCGTTGCACATGCTTGCGGTTGATGTCAGCCTTCTGTCGAGGAAGGTGGTGATGTTCTCTAGCCGGCTTAAACGTCGACTGTGATCCGTCACCGTGTCTCCGAGGACAGACACTTCCAGCTCTATTTTTCCAATCTTAAAGCTGTGATCGTCCAGGCGACTGAGGACCGTGTTGCGCAGTTGGGTGACATCCCTCTGGACGGTGTCTTTCACGTTGTTCCACGTGTTAGTACACCTCTGCTCCGTCTTTCTCACCGTGGTGTTCACCCTCTTTTCCAATTCTCTCAGCCTGCTGTTGAACCGGTCCTCGGTCACTCTTCCCTTTCCTCCACCTGAACCAGCGAGTTCCTTATCCAACTGCCCTCTAATGGTGTCATACTTGTTTTCGGTAGATGTGACCTGGATTTCTACGTTAGACATCCTCTTTTCAAGATCTGTGACTGTGTGGCAGCAGGACTGGGACCGTTCGGTCTCAGTGCGGAATATTTCCAAGTTTTGCCTCAAGTACTGGTCCATGGAGCTGATCCTCTTTTCCAGGGCACTGATGCGTTCACTGTTCTCCTTCTGCTGTCGTCTCAAGTCCTCCACACCAGCCTGGAAGGAAATTGAACAAAATGAATGAAGGTTCTGCATATTTTTTGCTAAAAAGTCTTTTTGTTAGTGTTATTTGCTTGCACAGTGGCTGATGCTGGGGGGCTGTTAAAGGGCATGTGTCCATTACCTTTAACTGCCTTATGCAGTAGAAATAATTTACACAGTACAAAATGAAGAGAGTATTAAAATTTAACAGCTTAACAAAACAGGAGCCAGATGCATACATGATGCATACACACAAAGACCATGTGCACCACTATCCCTGTATTAAAAAAAAAAAAAGTTGAGGTACAATTCATATATTCTTGAGACAACATTACAGACATTTTGAGATACTATGTCTCTTTCAGTTGTTTTTGTCATTTTCCATTTAGCTTTGGTGCAAACATCTTTTATTCAAATGTTTAAGCAGGATAATGCACCACAAAGCTCAGATCATCTCCAGCTGCTTTCTAGAACATGACGATGAGTTCACTGGACTCCAACGGCAGTAGAGAAGTTTTTTGGGATGTCGTGGAACAGGAGATTCTCATCATGGACACCAGAAAACAAATTCTACATAAAAACTTCTGCTAGTATTCAAAATAATGCAAATGAGATAATTCCAAGTGGAAAAGAAGTCATCTTGTTTTCAAGCCATTTCAACCATTATTACAAATCTAAAGGAAAAAGGGGTCCAACCTGGTATTAGCAGGGTTTATCTAATAAAGTGGCTGGTGAATGTACCTTTGTTTTGTTTATGCCTTTGCCTCGAAAAATTACCCTTTTTCAAAATGTTTTCTTATGCTTCGTTGTGAATATTGCATCTGTTGTCTCATAATGATCTTCACCTGGCAGGCAGAGCAGGACAGAGTCACCCTCCTCTCCAGCTCAGTCAGGATCTCCTCCTTCAGCGTGTTCAGCTGGTTCCCTCCTGCTCCTCCTCCTCTCCCAGGCGTACCATCCAGTTCATTACCTCCGTTCACCAGGTGGTTGTTGATAGTGAGCAGGGTCTGATCATGGACCTAAGCAACCAAATTAATTAACAGGCTTTACACATTTGAACTGTGAATATCCCGACTGTCATAAAGAATCATAGTACACATATTACCTGTGTTCTGTTGTACAGATGATCCAGTTTAGTCTGAATACTGTTTATAGTGTCTTTCATGTGAGGCTGAGCTGAATCTGAAGGGCTTAGTCCAGGACTATACAAAAAAAGAAGAAGGGTTTGGATGTCTCAAGATTTGTTAAAGTAAAGGACACTTGTTTAACATATAATGTTAAGGAAGCTGCTAAATAAATTTACCAAAATACACTCTGTAAACAGGAAAGTAGTGTGTGGAGTAAGTACACAAGCTTCATTCCAAAATTAGCTGATTCTGCTCTTTATTTACATACTATCCTCTTAAGCTCTTGTTGAGGATTAACCATTTACATTTTCTTACACTTTCTGTTTTAAAATAAAGAGGGATAAGCTTCCACATTACACTGACCTGCTGCCATGAACACAGACACACAGGAAATCATGCACAGTGTGCCGAAAACTAACATTTTTGTGCTCCCTGAATTTCCTTAAACAACATTTAAGCATGCAGGTGAACACACTTCATGCAGTAAAACATCAACTTGATGAAGTGAAAACAACGTTCACACACAGCCTTTGGTTTATTCCGTGGATGCTGGTCTGCATGCTGTGGAGGTCTTTGGTCAGACCACGGATGGTGTCCTCCAGCTGTTTGATCCTGTCTGCGTCACCTGGTCAAGGAAACAAAAGAGTTATAACATGTAAACAATAATAAAAAAAAATGCTGTTTAATTCTAAAGCCTCGTATTTACAAGTTTTGAACCTTTAAAATGTATGGACCAGGTTAATGAGCATAAATCTTCTGTGATGTGGTTAAAGTCTGAACACTTGGTAATTTCTATAGAAGGTTTTCTGCATGTGTGTTTCTTTCCTCTCTGGAAAAATGTCCAAAGTGTGGTGGGACTCATTTGGAAAAACTGATGTCATGCACTTCCAAGCACCGACCACAGAAAGCACAAGTCTAAAGACAATTTCAGGTTTATTTGCTGGTGCAGCCAACACTGCCGGTCATAACTGATAAAACAACTCCCAGGTGCAACAATCGTACCCACTGACTACCCAACATTTTTTTTATTTAACAGAAGAAGAAGAACATACACCTAAATTTAAGTTGCATTTATTTTTTGATTTCCCTCCTACCTGCTCCTCCCCTCTGTCCACCTCCTGTGTTGTAACCTGTCTGCGTGGTGTGATGTTGCCCTCCGTTGACATGAGTGTCCGGGGTCCCGTGTGGCCCGTCATGGCAGTCTTCCCCCGAGTAACCATGGCAACACTTCCACTCCATTTCTGTCACCATCTTGTAAGCTACCTTATACCTTGGCCTCCTGTATGTTCGGTAGCTGAGAATGAGACAGAAAATTTTAAGTGTAAAAACAGGTTTTTGTTTTTAGCTCTGAATTGCTACCATTGAGTAGATTTTCAATGTTGTGCAATTTAAAGCCATTTTCTGACATAAGTAGCAGAAAATGTTGTGTCTTTGAAAAATACCTGTGAAAAACATCTGAACAACAGCCAAAGCATCAAATGTGACATATAACTTAAAGTCTGTTAGAATTTCTGTTTTCTCCTAACATCATGACATATGACTATTAAAATTTACATTAGTATACAAAAATGATGAAGATGGATGGAAACCACAGAAAATGCTACTTTTCTGTTTAAAGATATAAAATGTCTTCTTTATGATCAAATCCTTGCTAAATCTATCTAACAATAGCATCCCTTCAGCTATACCTTTTGGTAGATATAATCATGTCATCAACCTTTAGTCTCATTTAATTTGTGTCCTTAAGATGATATGATCCATGTCATTGAGCCATAATGATTCCTAAACTTTGCAATGAATACATCAGCGCTTTGTACAGAGTTAATATAAATGTGCATGGGGTCACTGGATGTCAGGAAACAGTTGGATGCAGCTTCTCATGATTAATGGGATTATCAGTGCTCTGTTAACTTTAAATGTTATTTCTGGCTCTGCAGTTCCTCTCCCAGTGTCAAGAGACACTGACTGCACTTAGCTAGAACCCCACTCCCAGCCCAAAAAATAAAGAAACAAAAAATGTATGAATCAATGTTTTATCTGGAAGTTTCTGTTGCAGCTTTATGATTATTTTTCACCTTAACCCAATGAGTTAAGAAACTCCCTGTTGCAGTAACAAAGCAATAAATTGTGCAAAATTGGACAGAAGTCTTAATAAAGTTTAACAAAGCATTACAATCATGTTCATAGGCTCTGACTGTGAGTGTTTGGCATCTTTTTTCTACTTGGTGGTGATCCACAAACATCACTGCAGGTATCACAAAGTCCTTTTCTGTGCAATAAAATAAATTGCTCTAAGAACGTGAGAAAAAGCAAACTTCTCAGAGGAAAATCAAAACAAGACTTGGAAGAATGGAGTCAAAACAGTGTGAAGGTAAAGAAAGAGAGAGAAAGGAGAATCATACAAGTAAGAAGAGACTGTTTAATAGGGTATGAGACTAGACTGTGGTGCCTGGAAAGCCTGTTGCCTTCATTCTTAGCATAGTCCAGGTTTACGCTGAAGCCCCTGGCAGGCACGAGGATCGAGCAGCCAGGCCAAGGTCAAAGCCCAGGAAAAACTTCAAAAGAGGAAAAACATTAGCAACTTTTGATGAATGTTAACTTGCAAGCACAACACCTACATTTGGAAAAATATTTCAGCAACTCTCATTTTTAGCAAATTTGCTCCTGGATTTGCAATATTGAATATTCGCAGGTCTTCATCAGACAGACTAGAGCTAGACCACAGCAACATGTGAGACTTTAGTCAGGAAATTATGCAGCTGAAATGTTGCCTGCAGTGATGTTCTGGCTACACACAACCCCAGCTGCAACCAAACACCTTCCTGAAAAGGTCATTTGAAACTCTGTGAAATCTGCGTCTGTAGAGAGAAAAGGGGGACAGATGATGGATTGAAGGGAGGATGCAAACTTCCTGGTCAGGAAGTTAGAGGAGCGCCATCGAATACAGATTAGAGTCCAGCAGCAAGGAAGGGGGAATTTCTGGAGATGTGAAACGGGATTGGATACTCACGCTACTCGTGGACACTGGCCCCAGGTACAGCGCTGATAATCTGGTTTGATGTACGTCTCCACTCCGTCCTCCATCACACAACTTACTGTGCGTGTCACCACATAAGCACACCAGTTCCTATACAGGAAAGAAACGTCAAATGAATAACTGTGATGGGCTACAGCACCCAGTACACCCAATCTGGTTCTATTCTTTGTTTCTACACAAAAAAAGGAAAATAAATAATAATCAAAAATCTGGTCTCTTGTTGATTGTGAGGCTCTACAATGTTTCAAGATCAATATCTCAAGCCCTGGCCTGAATTATTATTCTCTACAACAGTCAAGAGAAATGGGTGCAAATGTCAGATCAGTTCAGGATAACTTCACGGTCTCAACAAAGGGTGCCATTGTGTTGTGCTTCCAACTATATTAACCAACCCCCACAGACACACTCACACAAGAAAAGACATCATTGTAGTTTACAGCATATATTTGTAAAGTGCTACCCCTGCTTACCTCCATAGCACAATATAGAATGCATCTCACATTTTCATTACAAGATTGTTAAGAGATAACATAAACTTAGCTGCTCATATCAGAAAGAATAGCTTTTGCTCTGGAAATATTCTGTATTTTTGTGGCTGTAAAGATACACCTTCCTCACCTCAGTTCAGTGGGATATAAAAAATATGATCTTGTATCATCACTGGGTGCAAAACTTAATACTGTATTGGAGATATTCCAAAGTTTATGTGCATAAAAAGTACAAAATTTTCTCCGTGTTTCCTCCTGTAGTGATTCCTTGTTGCAGCAGAGATATAAACAATAGCTGGCAATGCATGAAGAAAAGGAAGGATTGAAGGAAAGCGTGAGGTGGTACTAGCTTGCAAAGAAACCCTTCTAATCTACTGTTTCAACTTCACTGCTTCAACTGCAGCTTTGATACTGATCACAATAAAGCAGCAACCAAAGCAGGGAACCAAATCATGCTAGCATTCTCTGGCTTTGACTCTTCATCCTGTAGTACCGCTTATTCGTATCCTGATTGTCTGGATAAGTCAACCCAGGTAACAGAGAGATATAAAGGGTATGTTAATCCTGCGTCGTCATACTCTGGTTAGCTATGTGAACGTGAGGCTAAAAAGCAAGAAAATTCTCTACCTAAGACAGCATTAATGCCTCAGGCACCCCTCTGTGATGTTGTTCTTTGGCACTTTGTTGTGTTTAAAGCCTTTTTTTCCACACTGATTTTTGACACATCTAGAAAACAATGGGTAACATTAGCATGCTAGCAATTATTCTGGGTCAAGCTTTCTAGCCAGTGTGAGTCATTGTCCAGTATTTGCACATGAATCTTTAATTTTCACAAAATTTCTTGGGCTAGTGTTTTAAGTTTAAACTCTTACATGCTTTATATTCACTAAAGCTAACTTTGCCAAGAAATCTGATGTTGTGCAAATTATAGCTACTGTGCGATGCTATAGCTGAAATAACAGTGGGTGCTTCACTGTAAAAAACTTTTACAACACTGAATCAATTGCTGACTAAATTAAACTTAGAGGTTTTTGCTTTTTACCCTAACCCAAATATTCAATATAAATAACACCAATAAAATAATGTCTGTCAAAAATGTGCTGTAGCAACCCTTGAACATACTTATAAGCTCAAACTCGGGACGACAGTTTAAAAAAAACACAATCCCACTTTGTGCCACAGTCCATGGGCTGCTTGGTGTGTCCTCATCCCCCTGCCCTCCCATGACCCTCAGATGTTTCTTATGATAACGACTGCAGAAATGTTTAAAACACAGACGCCCTTCAGTTGCTTTCTATTATCCTTTTTTTAATATTATCCAGAATCCCAGTCCAGTGAGGTTTCTCTGGTGGTTATTATGGCCAATTAGTGTCACTCAGATTCAGCTATGAAGGCTTTACAGATAAACTCATACAAGGGAGTTCCTTCATGTTGGAAAGTCAGTCAGCAGCTTACATCTGTCTTCATGTGTGTCTCAGTCTCATTCGTTCTTTCTGCTATCCTTTCAGTTTATATCCACCTATGAATGCATTTTTTTAAGGTTATTCTTAAGTGTAGTTTTCTTCTAAGCTCACACCTGTTTTTCTCCTTGTCTAACTTTGTTTATCATCTGCTTCTCATTTCTTAAAGTTTTTGTTCACAAAGAGGTTATCATGTTTTGATCCTCCCAGACCCTCATGGCCTCTTCCTCAAGGCTAATTGTTATTAGCTTGTACTTTAACTTTAACTTTTTCTTTTTCTATTTTTTTTTATTTTTTAATGTATTTAAGCTGAGAATAATGTTTATACGGTGAGATTATGGATGTTTTGATGATGTTGGGAAAATACAATAACAAATACAAATTTTATCAAGAATTCCTGGGGTGAGGTGTAAAACCATTTAAAACCATTGTTTTCAAATGGTTTTAAACAATTTAACCATTTAAACTGACAAAAAAAATGAATTAGGCAGAATTTTAATTAACAGTTCTTTGAAAATGATAAGAGACCTCATCTGATTTTTTTGGGTTTTGAGATTTAATTTCCACAAGTGCAAAGGAAATGATTCATTGGCTTCTCTGACCAACTTTGATGCATTCAGAAAGTTTTAACGAATACATAATGCAATGGTAAAAAGGCAAGAGACCAACAGAGAGGAAGAAAAACTTGTAATATTACATGTACCACAGATCTGGAAGATTCTACAATTATCAGCAGATTAATTGGTCATAGGTGAGGGTGCCAGGATTAGGTATAAAAGGAGCTTCCACAATTGTCTTTGTCTTTTCAAGGATGAGTTGTGATGCAAAACCTTCAGCTAAATTCAGGGAGTCACTGATGGATGAAATGTATGTCTGAATGTAGGTCTTTAAAATCTACAAAGCAGAATATAGTATAATTCTAAGGAAGACTGAGGAAACCTTAGTTTTTTAAGGCCAAAGACGATAATTACCGTTGAGTATGTGTGTGTGTGTGTGTGTGTGTGTGTGTGTGTGTGTGTGTGTGTGTGTGTGGGTGTGTGGGTGTGTGTGTGACCTCAAAGTCATTCCACCGCCATTTAGCAGCTTTGGATCAGAAATAATTTTCTGGGAGTTAATCTTAGATTGACAAAAAAACAAACAAAGGACACATCCTCTGTGGTAGGATAAGTCAGTGTTTCAGCTGCTTAGACAAAAAACGGTAGGCCAGTTAAATGGTAGATAGACTACTCATGTAGCTTTTCTACTTTATATGGCCACTTAAAGCACTTTTAAAGTACAATTTACACCCATGGAACACTTCTTAGTTTTAATCCAGGGGGAAATCTGGTGGGCCCCATAACTCTTGAGCTAGTGTGCCAATCCTCAAAAAATGAATGAATGAATAAGTGGGTAAATAAGAACGCGCCTACGCTTTGATCTAATTACTTATCTGAGAAGACTCCTGAGCTAAAGCCATCCCCAGCTGCCCCAAAGTTGGGTCCTACATGATAAAGATGACATCTTCCAGCCTATAATCAGCTATGCTCAACCCATGACTTAAGGTGGATTTATACTCGTGCAGCGTCTGAGACTGCGTCACCGCCGTAGGTACCTCGCAGCTCCGCAGAGGCTAGATGCGCACCTCTTCCAGACCTGACGTGCAACCCTGCTACGCAGACAGTTACGTGGAGGTACTCCCTTGTATTGAGCAGTTTGGGATCACGTGTTGCCGGATATCTGAATCTTCTCGTTGAATTTGTGTGGTAACCACCATTTAAAAAAAAACAATAACCAGTGGATCAAGTTGATGAGAGGCTGATCGAATTATTTCTTCTTTTTCTTCCACAAACTAATAAAGACACTGAACCGTACTGGACGCCATTGTTGTTTCAAAACATAAAATACCTACCGAACTGAAGTTAATCATCAAAATAACTCCAACCTGGCGAGTTCACCGGCGAATACCACCCCTGCTGCCACCTTCAGGTTAGGAGGAGAAACTGCAAAACGACACTAAAATTACAAGTTCCCCTACGCTCGAGTGCCAGAGCACACTCACCAGCGTCTGCTACGCCGTAGCCGACCGCACGCAGACGCTGCACGAGCATAAATGCACCTTTACAGTTTGTGTGAAGGTATCATACTGTAATTTTGGACATACTTGTGCTTCCTTCAAGGCAACATCTATTTGGAGTAGTCAAGTGATCATTTTAGCAGGAAAATATAAGACAATATCAACATAATACATCGTTTTGATTGGCTTCCAACAGCGTGGCTTCATAGACACGGCATGTGTGTGCTTGAGTGGCCTGCCTGCAGTCCAGATGTCTTCTAGTGAAAATATATGGCACATTATGAGGAGGAGTATCAGGCAACAGCAACCACAGACTGTTAATCAGCTTAAATCTTAAGTTCAGCAAGAAAGAAACTGAAACATCTGGTATCCTCAGTTCCCGAAAGTGCTAAAATAAAGGCCAACGTAACACACTGGTAAACAAGCTTCTATCATCTTTTATTTGAGTGGCTAGCTGCATATTCTAAATTTGTTTATATTTTCTAAATACAGCAAATTTGGTCATTGAAAAACAAAGAAGTACTGATTGCAGACCTTGTACTAAAACTCTTCCTTATATAAACGTAGCTCATTTGGTATATTCACAGTATATCGTGTTTCCTGGAGCTGATTTAAAAGAATACAAGTTTTGAGGGGTTTAACTCAACTTGGAGTCAGAACCAGATGCAACATGAGTAAATATCCTTCACTTGAAATCATCATGTCTTTCACTGGATTTGTGGTTCATCACATTGATCCAGCATTACATTCTGGTTTCCTATTCTGTGGTTTGGTACGCAGCATTTAATGTTTTTATCAGAACACTGATTATTTAGAGGAAAATTCTGCCATCAGCGCTCTTCCAGAGTCCTGCAGTTCATTAAAGTTTGCAAAAATGCATATTGGGTTTTGGATTATCTTGTTCTGGTCTTGGTTTATTATACAGTTTATTTTGGATGCCACATGTTTTACAAACAGCAATCTAACATCACCATCAGGAGCTGAACCAACACAGAGGGGAGAGGGAACATATCACTCTGACAGCTGGTATAAATCAGGAATAGTTCAGGCGCTTCCCCCCATGTGTTTCAGCTGTGTTGTTTTGTCACTGTGATTCAGTGGGGCAGCTCTGCCAATCTGTTATCTTGACTTACTGACTTGCAATGTCACAAACAGCAGATAAAGTATAAAGATGGCAACTTGCACACCCCATCTATGCTGATGGAGAACAGGTGATGTTCTGATATAAATAAATCTCTCATTTTTTTCACTTCTGAGCAGACACAGATGTGCATACACAGATGAACAAACACATATACATAGCTGATTTTTGGCAGCTTCCAAACACATACCGCAGAGATCAAACTTCCAGCGGGTTTTATTTTCCATCTTTTCATCATGGGATTTTGTGAGATAGGTTTTTGTTAGAAAATGATTAAGTGTGAGGGCAAAACTACCGTATATAAGGGCATGCGGTGTTGGGTAACTCAGCTGGATGAGCTGGTACCCAATGTGCAAAGGCTTTAAGACCTGGGTTTATTTCCAAAACTGTGAAACTTTCCGGTCACTTCACTTTTAAATATAGGCAACTATAATTTGGAAAATGTAAAAATAAACAAAAATTTTAAAAAAAGACACATGTTCCTCTCCTAAAAAAACAAAACAGATATCTGTTTCCTGTGTTATCGTATATCAGAGCCACAGGAAAACACTGTAAATACACAGACCAGTTCCTGAACACAGTGAATGTTTATAACTACAAAATGTATTGACAGACAACAATCTGATATCTGATATCTGACAGACAATATCTGATAGACAGTAGATAAGAGAAGAAATGGACCTTGGGCACAATACTATTCTCACAAACATTGTTCCTAAAACTTTGAATTTACACCCTCTAACGCCCATGTTCGCTAGCAGTACAGACTTCTTGCTTTGCTAGTTAACATTGTTAAAATTCACAACACTTTATGTGAAATCCTCAATGTGCAGGCTAAATACGTGCAATGCTTCTGTCTTTTACAAGTCAAATAACTAACAGGTTGGACTGGCAGGTGCAGTTCAAGTTTGATTATGTGCATGACATCATGTGCACGATAGATGGTCACTATCTAGCAATTCTGTGGCTAGAACAAGTGTCTTAACCTCATCATGTTTATATATTTCCATGTAATGTCATGCAGTTGGACAATGTGTAAAGCGACTATAGCATGTCTTAAAAGTTTGTATCATGGCTGTATTTTCACAATAGGGTCCTAAAACTTGTCACTAAAACCAAAACAGTCTTTCCATATGAATCTAAAACAACTGGTATCCCCAGTAACCAAATGTGTAACTAAAATGAAGGGTGATGTAGCACAGTGGTTCCCAACCTGGGGTCCAGGACCCCCCAAGGGGGTCCACCAAAGAGCACAGGGGGTCCCAGAGGCATGAATATTGAGAGCCATTGTGATTAATGTCACACATTGTCCCTATTTTAAGAAAAAAAAGTAAGGCTTTACAATAATTCAATTAACTTAATTTAACTTTGGCTTAGGGTTAAATGGGTTAGATAAATGACTTCATATCTTGCATAGAAATATGCAACACAACTGCATCCATGATCTCTTTCCATCTGGATCCTTGTCATACAGGATCCACTGCGGTAATAATTCGTCTCTTAACGAGAGTTTGTGGGCTGAAGTTGACTTCTGCATCTCGTAGAGAGCAGCGTTTCTCACTGCAGTTATACGTACAGCTAAATCCTGGATGTGAGTGACGGCTCACTTCACTGTAAATCTGTCAGACAAACAACATTCTGGTGTGGAGGGAGGACTAAGTCCGCTGCTCACTAACTAAGGAAGAAAATCCCGATTTTCATAAAAATAAATCTCCAGAAATAGAAAATCGAAAATTCGATTTATCGATTTTATCAATTAATAGCCCAGCCCATATATGTATATATATATTGTTTAGCAGAGGAGACCACAGAATTCTTGCCACCATTAAGTACGACAACTGCTTCTTACGAAAGCTTATTTCACATGCCAGTTGTGTCTTACTGGCAACACTGGCCTCTGTACTTTCACCAGTTCCAGCTCAAAAGACATTTGCAGAAATGCATAAAGTCCACAGACAGCCTTGTCATCATTTGTTCCTAAATCTAAAATACTTCAAAAGGCCACTTGTCAGGGTATTTCACATTGTGATTGACCTGTAAAGATGGCTTTAATTTCCTAATTTATTAATATCCACTTAGCAAATAAATCATTAGCTTAAATTTCCCTCCACCAGACCAAAAGGCAAAACAGACTTTAACAGTCTGACATATCAGTTTATACACCTATTCCTCTGAAGGATTTATTTTTTTATTATAAATGGATTACTGATGTTAAAAGTTTATCCATTTTTTTTTACTGACAAGATCTCTAACATATAAGAATATTACAGCTTTTGCTGGGTGGTATACTGGTTTACATCAAAAATCAGTTTTTATTTGTTATGATATGAATTTGTCTTATAGCACAAATACCTGTTTAAACAGCTTAAACTGTGTTTGGAACATAGTGAAGCAGGACAAAGTTGAGGAAGAACCTTTTTCACTGCTGCATTGCTAAAAATTCACGCAGAGCTGTTGTGCTATCAGAGCTGTTCAATGATAAAAATGGACGGAAAAAGTTCTGAAAGTTCAGCTGTCGCAGATGATGAAGTTGAACATGATGGCAAAGAAGAACGTTTGCTGGAAAAGGATCTGTTGTCTGGAGATATTTTGGTTTTAATAAGTCAGATGTGGACCAAACAACCAGTTACTACAAAAGCTGTTGAGCTAAAGTTGTTGTCAGTGGCAGAAACAGGAGCAATTTGCTGCACCAGCTACGCTGAAAACCGCTTTACACAAAGAATTTATTAAACTGATCAGCACTCTTCACATCTGCAAGTAAAACTGAAAAAGATGGAGGGCACTTAAGTCTATTGTAATTTGTAGACTTGTTTGCTAAAGGTGCTGACTATGAAAAAACAAGCAGAGAATTAGGGCTATGATCAAGCCACTGGATCCCAGATATTGCTGATTAGTATCTTTTTTTTGTGTGTGTGTGTTTACTTTGTACAATTCTCATGACAGTGACATAGTCTATTCTTAGCCAAACTCCTAGTTATTATTCTCTTAATCAATGATCAAGCAATTAAATAACATCCAATCAAACACAGACAAAAATAATTCAGTCAAATACTGTAAAACTGGTGTAGTTCTGAAAAATACCATGTTACATACAGTGGGGTAAAAAAGTATTTAGTTAGCCACCAATTGTGCAAGTTCTCCCACTTAAAAAGATGAGAGAGGCCTGTAGTTTTCATCATAGGTAAACCTCCACTATGAGAGACAAGATGAGAAAAAAAGATTCAGAAAATCACATTGTCTGATTTTTAATTAATTATTTGGTAAATATTTGGACACCTACAAACAAGCAAGATTTCTGGCTCTCACAGACCTGTTACTTCTTCTTTAAGAGGCTCCTCTGTCCTCCACTCGTTACCTGTATTAATGGCACCTGTTTGAACTTGTTATCAGTATAAAAGACACCTGTCCACAACCCTAAACAGTCAGACTCCAAAATCCACTATGGCCGAGAACAAAGAGCTGTCAAAGGACACCAGAAACCAAATGGTAGACCTGCACCAGGCTGGGAAGACTGACTCTGCAACAGGTAAGCAGCTTGGTGTGAATAATTCAACTGTGGAAACAATTTTTAGAAAATGGAAGACATAAAAGACCACTGATAATCTCCCTCCATCTGGGGCTCCACTCCAGATCCAGGTGATCATGAGAACGGTGGGCAAAAATCCCAGAAACACACTCGGGGACCTAGTGAATGACCTGCAGAAAGCTGGGACCAAAGTAACAAAGACTACCATCAGTAACACACTACACCTCCAGGGACTCGGATCCAGCAGTACCAGACGTGTCCCGCCGCTTAAGCCAGTACATGTCCAGGCCCGTCTGAAGTTTGCTAGAGAGCGTTTGGATGATCTAGAAGAGGATTGGGAGAATGTCATATGGCCAGATGAAACCAAAATACAACTTTTTGGTAAAAACTCAACCTGTCGTGTTTGATGGAGAAAGAACGCTGAGTTGCATCCAGGGAAAACCACCTACTGTGAAGCATGGGGGTGGAAACATCATGCTTTGGGGCTGTCCAGGAGGACTGATCCGTGTAAAAAAGAGAATTAATGGGGCCATGTATCATGAGATTTTGAGTGAAAACCTCCTTCCATCATCAAGGCCATTGAAGATGAAACGTGGCTGGGTCTTCCAGCATGACAATGATCCCAAACACAGCCCGGGCAACAAAGGAGTGGCTTCGTAAGAAGGATTTCAAGATCCTGGAGTGGCCTAGCCAGTCTCCAGATCTCAACCCCATAGAAAATCTTTGGAGGGAGTTGCAAGTCTGTTTTGCCAAGCGACAGCCCCAAAACATCACTGCTCTAGAGGAGATCTGCATGGAGGGATGGGTCAAAATACCGTGTGTGAAAACCTTGTGAAGACTTACAGAAAACTTTTGACCTCTGTCATTGCCAACAAAGAATATTTAACAAAGTATTGAGATGAACTTTTGTTATTGACCAAATACTTATTTTCCACCATATTTAGCAATAAATTCTTTAAAAATCAGACAACGTGATTTTTCTGGATTTTTTTTACCTCATTTTGTCTCTCATTGTTGAGGTTTACCTATGATGGAAATTACAGGCCTCTCTCATCTTTTTAAGTGGGAGAACTGGCACAATTGGTGGCTGACTAAATACTTATTCGCCCCACTGTACTTTTGGTCATGCTGCCCAGCACTATTGAAAGCTAATATAAAAAGTCTGTTTACTCAATGTCTCATGACATGCACTTAAACCAGATTTGACCCAAAGCATGACTTGAAGCAAACAATTGTCTTCCCTTTTTGTCACCCATGGTTACAACTCTTGATACTCTGGTGCACACACTGGAAACAAAAATAGAAATGTATAAAGCTGAGGTCTAATGTCCTTTAAGCTGATAAGTATGGCAAAAATACCTTACAAGATGCAAAAACACACATTTAGAGGTATGTCTGTGTGTACTTCACAAAATCAGGTCCAGCCCTGAAGAAAAAGTTTGTGTTTCTGCTACTTAAAGCCTCCCTGTTTTCACAAGCTAGATGGAAAATTTGTGTATGTTTTTAGAGCTTCTTAATATGTCTGGAAATAACTCTAAGAAACCCAAGCCGTCAAGATGTAGGCCATAAAACCAAAACAATGATCTTAACAGCTATAAAATGCCCAGTAGTGCTGAGTGATGGTTACTGTTTAAGACTTAGTCACAACGCTACTCTATTGGCACATAACACATAGGTCCAGCCATAATGTGAAAATATTGACTTAAGCAGATTTCACATATATCAATGTGCAGATAATCCAAAATTCCTAATTTCTCACTGGAAATCTTTTACTGCAAGTAACATAATTCATATACATTTCTGATCCAGAAAATTACTTTATAACCAACATTAAGGCAAAAAAAATGCAAAAGCTGTGTTAAAAGCTTCTGCTAGTGAATGCATCAGTAGCTGAAATTTCCATGAAACAAAATCAGAAAGAAGGCCACACACAGATGATACACAAGCATCCATGTCCACCTCCTTCAGCAGAAACATGCAAGCTATGTCTTCAATACATCTATAGGAGGCGCCTAAAGAAACGTCTATTGGAAACATTTATTTTTATTTACAGAGCCATAAACTCAGCATGAGGGGAACTCTTGCACCTGTCTGGGCATTGCTTTATTTCCAATAAATTTAACCTCTTATAAAACAGCAGACAGACAACTTTACAGCCAAGCAGGAAATCATCTCTACACACACATGCCAGGTTAATTTAACTCAAAGCATCTCTGCGTGAGCCCCAGAGAAAAGAATTGTGGGTAAAACTGGAATATGCCATCACAAAAGTGATGGAAAGAGTGCGTGGGAGGAAGAGGAAATCAAAGAAAGAAAAAGGGGGCTCTAGCTTAATACTTTAACAAAGAAATCACTTGGCGGCATCTATTGTTAAAGGATCTTTCATTTAGCTTCAAGGGAAGTTTTGGACAGCGACCTGAATGAGTGGATGGAAAGGGGGTGTGTCCTAGCATTTGAACTGTGACCCCCAGGTCAACCACCCCCGAGAACGCTCTTGTAAAGACATACCCTGGTACGCACACCCAACGGTACACATATTGTTACAGACAGCTGTAATGCACTTGAGTGCACTCACTTGCTTGAGGGATCACACTCCAACAGACAAACATGCAAACACACACACACACACACACTTTTTCCTTTGGACTTGCTACAACATCAAGGGACAGCATGACTGTGTAAACCTCTCTCCGATTGTTTAGCCTGACGGTCAAGAAGATATACAGAGAATGTCCATGATACAGCCGTTAGCTTCGGTTTTATTGTTCAGATACGTCCCACTTCTCAGACCTGCAGGGATTTTTCGTGCCGTTCTTTTAGCCATTTATGGAGGCATTTGTGTTTATACCATAAGTCTGTGCAAAGCCTCAAAATCCCAGCTGCCCTAAATAGTGCAGTTCATTAGCTTTAGACTTTACTGGGTCTTCTGAAGTACAATTGTCTTGTCATGCTGTTAAATTAATTCTTTGCCTCGAGAAGGGTTTCATAGTTCAGTCAGTTCAGTCAGTAGTTCAGTTCTGGTGTGGGATGTGAACATGTTCGAGTCTCTTCAGCGTTCTATTAGTTTATTGACAAAACAAAGCTTTTCAATGCGATGCATGCCGGAAACTATGGTAATTGGGTAACAATGGCCAAGTCTGGAAAGCATCCCTTTTCCCACTGCATTACCATATGTAAGGAGATCCTTTTCTGACCTAATTAAGAGAATTAGAAGTAGAAAATCACACACAGTTAAAGTGAATTTGGATGTGGTCCATGGATTAGTGGCGAAGAGGATGATCCTGTTACAGTCCAATTCCTTGACTACATAGTGGTGCAATTTGCTGTAGTCAAACTGAATGCAACTATATGTTTTTTTCCACTTGTATGGCAGTATACTGGGGTGGATAAATAGCTATGTAACTGCTAGAATTACCTCTTTTAAATTAAAATGTTTAGAAACAAGACTAAAAGTCTACGGCCTTGCACATTTACGTTGCATGAGTTCAAATTTCCTCAAAGAAAAAACAATCCCATTTGCAAGGTCTGCAATCACTGGGTTTCACATGACATCACAATCGCTTTGTAAGATGTGCATAACAAAGTGGGGGGGCAACGCAACTCATTGTAGACCAAAGAGTGTGTCTTGATTGCAGGAAAATGCCTTGAGCTTAAGCTTGGGTTTGGTTGTTGCAAAAGATCAAATCCTGTAACTGATCAAGGTTACTTTAGGGTTCCTTGTGATAGAAAGCGCACCTTTCATTGGGATTAAAAAGAGCTGAGCATGTCAAAACTTGCATTGATCATTTTATTAAAGTTTTATTAATTCCATTAATTGGTTTGGGTCCTCCTCTGTTAGCTTCTGCTTTTTTGTGGATACATAAAAACTCAGAGTGATAATAATGTAGATGCTTTCTTGTTTTACTTGTCAAGATTGCTAAGCAGAGAGCAGACAACAACACAGTTTGAGTTTATTTTAACTCTAGTTAATGTTTTGCTTTATTTTGCGAGGATATCCTAGCAGTTTTTAAAAATGAACGCAATATAGACAGGGATTCAACGAAGAATCTAAGCCATGACAGAGTAAAACATCTGTTGTGGTTTGTTTACACCAGGGATCACCAACTCATGGAGGGCTATTGTCCTGCAGGTTTTAGGACGGTAGGCCTGATTAAAACGAAATGATTCTCCAACAGCTTGTTGTTAAGTTCTGCACCAGCCTCGCAATGACCCGTTAATCTGAGTCAGGTGTGTTGCCTCAGGGAAACATCTAAAACCTGCAGGACAGTAGCCCTCAACGACCAGAGTTGGTGACCCTTGGTTTACTCCGAACACACGTACACTCTCAGAACATAAAGTACCTAATTTAACATTTAGTTGTGCCAAGGTGGGTCACTGGGAATGTAACCTTAAAGGTACCTGCTGTTGTACCCTCAACAGTATTTACTGTATTAGTACCATTGCAGTTTGTACTTTATATAGACTCTTGTATCCTCATTTAAAAGTAGAAAAGGTCTGTCTCCATCACAGCATAACAGGAATATAATGCTTTTTCTCATATTTACATCCCAATGAATACATCAGAGCCAATGTGAGGTTAGGTGTCTTACTGAAAGACACTTTGGCATGTGTCTAGGGAAACCTGGGCTCAAACCACCAGCACTCTGACATGCATAAAAAATGCTTTTCCTCCTGAGCTACAACCAGTGTGACGATACAGCTGAGGATAATGTGAAACAACAACCTTCTATGGAGATATTGTGATTATAAGAGTACTACAACAAATTGCCTTGCAATTTTACACAATCACCAGGTGTATCTGTGCTGTGATGATCCTTTTATGAGATATAAATCCTCAATCCCAGTCATTTTCCCTTTCTTTCCAATACATTGGGTCAAACTGGATGATAATCTTTCATCACCAATTCAACTTACAGGAGCAGAAACAATGCAGGATAACAAAAGGACCTATACCAGGGTGTCCACAGTCAGTCCCCGAGGGCCGCTGTCCTGTTGAATAGAGCTATTTGATTTAAACCAGCTGTGTTGGAGCAGGGAAACATCTTAAACCTGCAGAATTACGGTCTTTAATGACCAGAGATGGACACTTTTGATCACGCAGCCCAACGTTTTGAAGGTATCTAGAGCGTGAACTCACGTTTCCACACCACTTAAGCATAAGGTGCATTACTCTTACTTAAACATATTTTAGTAAATGTAGCCAGGATGTTTAACAGGTTTTAAAATGGTTCAACACTTTGCTATGCTGGTCTTTAATCCTGTTTGATTGTTACATCCACTTCAGTTAAAGGGCTTCTGTTCCCTGATGCTAGGGTTTTGGATTTGACTCAGAAACTGCAAGGGTTGGGGTGGGAGGTGTGGGGTGATCAGCAAGCAGAGAGTGGGCTGGGTCGGGATACACAGTCGTGATTGACAGTCAGCAGCTCAGCGGACACTAGTAAGATGGAAAGTGAGATTCACAAAGCAGCTACGCTACAGAGCGTCTTTGAGGTGGAAAACTTTCCCCTCCTGAATCTCCTCAGCTACACATGAACCAGGTGGTCCTGAAGCGTATCCGTCTGAGCCATTAGCGCTGTTAGCTGGCCTGTCAGCAGCTCCAGCAGCTCTGGAAAGCTGTGGAGACTCGCGGCAGGTTATGGCAGCTGCTGGACGTTGCTGCTGCTACGATCTGAGCTGCTGTCTGTCGCCAGACGAGGATCAACAAGTAAAGGATAAAGTCCGGTGTTACTTTTACACCCCTCAAAAGCACAAATCCGATCTATTGCAGGAAGATTTCATCAGAAACTCTGAAATAATAGAAGTCTGAAACTAGCAAATCTACACCAGATAAGTTCACATCCCTTCATATGTGTTGGTGGGCGTGGCTTTCTATGTCTGCAAGGTGAGGACCCGCCTCTCTGCATCTGGAGGGAGGAGCTGTAGGGTTTTTAATATTTTCTCATAATGTAGAGAAGCACCAGAATGGCTCAGAATGGCGTTATGAGCAATTTTTACCTACAAAATCATGTTTTATAAATACATTTAAAAAAATACTAATTTTATTAACAGAATAGGTGGTTTTCATCAAAATTAAGTAAGACTGTGTTGTTTACAGCTGAAAAACACATTTTTGCATTAAAGGGGTAGTGTACCAGTTGCATTTAATGCAACTTTAACAGTGTAAGAAAGGGGCAGATCAAAACAAGGCTTTCCACTAAGTTACTGTCATGTGTTGTTCAAAGGAACCAAAATGTAGGCGTAGACACTACAAAGAGTGCCAGTGAGCTTCAGATGATCTGACAGAGAAACCAGAGTGTATAGACTGATAAGGGCGATTACACGAGTGGAGATGGGTTAGCAATCAGGAACAGGTGGTGAGTGGCAGAAAGGGTCAGGAGGAAACGGTGGAAACAGGAAAACATGGAAAGGTCCAAATGAAACACAGATTCTTACCCAAAAGGTGATTCTGAATAAAAAATAAAAGAAAAAAGCACACATTTATAGCCAGACTATGACACATACGTCCAAACCACAGAAACTAGAAATCGAAATAAAAATACATAAACCACCACAGTAGGCTTGTTCTCAAGCACAAATAAATATGTCCACACCTCTGTTAGTTTTTTTTCTAAAAAAAAAGACCACTTTCTCAAGAAGGTTGTGGACCAAACATTTTCAAACAGCAAAATAAGAAAAACAACAACAAGGAAAATACAGAATAATCTTGCCTCTGTAGAGAAATAACCACCGAGTTGGGTCACAAGACATGAATGAAAAGGACTTTTTAATATAGTTACTAAGTGTAAAAATTGACCTAACATTAATGACATTTTACCCTCAGTGGGACGTAGATGTCTGGTGACTTTCATGTCACTTTATCTCGTAGTTGTTGAGATTTTTCATTGAAAATCACAAATATCAACTCTGCGGTGGTCCTGGAAGAAACATGAACTGGCAGATGTTACCAACTGCAGATACAGGTCCAGTCCTGTCACAGCTCTCGTTTATTATTAGTTCTTTTAATATATATATTTTAGCTCGGAATTGAAATGTCATTGACTGTTTAATTACATGTACAAATCTTCAAAGTATCTTATCTTCAGAAGAAAATCTACTGGTCTTCTACTGGCCCGGATGATTCATGCAGTTTTAGGTGCACTGAGAGGAACAGAGGACAAAAAAACACTAAAATCCTGCTGGTGCCACTGGGCTTTATTAACTTGCTCAAGGGCAATTTTAATAGAGGCTAAATTACTTACGGTGACTGCCTTCCTGTGCCCAGATTTCCAAATTGTATTGGCTTCTCAAAACTAATTCCTGTCTGCGAGTTACTGCTCCAGCTTTTCCCACAGTTCCTTTAAACACCGTGAACTTGGTGCCACTGGGCATGTAAGCCTCTGAATGCAGAGAGGAACAGATAAATAACATGCACATTTTAACAGCTGCACCACACTTAATAAATTAATTTCTCTTTGATTTATTACGTTCTAGTAACCCTTAAGTACGTAGCAGTTGTAGTTTATAGTTTTGTGCATATTAATGCAGGTAGTGGTTAGTTCTTTCTGCTATTGCAATGTAATCATAACGTGAGCATAAAACCTTGTCTGTGATGAAGTAGCAACCCTGAATCCTGCTCAGTGTCCCGGATAACTGCTGTGGGTATTTCCAGCTTTACAGCTCCTGCTACATACAGGGTTCTTACACATGTTCAAGTACAACATCAAAATTTCTTATTCTAGTACAGAATAGAAAAAAAGCTCTTTTCAATTAGGATAAAACTAAGCACAGTCAACTATTCTACTACCTTCCAAATAAAAGAAATCCCATCCATATTTCAATCTCTTTTAGAGTGTAAAGCTAATATTAAAAGTTCAACGTTTATAATTTTTAAGGCTTTTTCTCAGCCTTGTTTATTTACTGTTTCTGTTGAATTTACTTTAAAAGCAACTATGAAGAAATCAGAAACATTAGGCTCTCTCTGGTCCCTCCTCTACTGTCAGCTTCAACCATGAAAATCCAAAGATTGTTTATAAATGATGGACACAGCCTTCAGATCTGATTAGTGAAGCCAAAGAGAAAGTACTTTTTTGCCTGCAATCTCGTTAATGGCCAGCAGAGGGTGATGCTTCGGGTCCAAAACCATATCGGATTGTTAATGAGAAAATACCTAACCTCTAAGTAGATTTGCAACCGGACTTCCTAATTAATTCATGGTCTAACTCACTAAGTTTAGTGCTTCTATTCTTTTATGAAACTATGATCCCATTTAGGATATAACAGAAAGTAAACCTGCTTTATGCTGGACTGACTTGTGACTGAGATGTTGCAGCGTATGGTAAATGGATTGCACATGCATCGTTCCTTATTAGCAAAGTGTTCAAAGCGGTGTACCATGTTTCTGGCATTCTCACACAGCTGCCAATGGGAGCAACATGGGGCTCTGTGCCTTATCCAAAGACACCTCAACATATAAAAAGTTCACAGGCTGAACTGCTAGCCTTCTGTTTAATGGCTTGTATGATGTCTTTAGGATCTTTTTCACTAAACACTGTAATTTATAATTAAGAATGGCAGATGAACCAAGAGGTTAAATAAAAGTTGGTATTTCCATCTGAGCACAGTTGTTCAATCAATTCAGTTTTAAACAATCAGAGTTTTATCTTTATAAAAATAGAATCATGAAATTAAAGAAAAATATTTTAATTCCACTTATCTACACCTGGAAAATACTAAAAAGGTTCAATTCCATATTTTTCCAAGGTCAGTTCAAAATGATCTTCAAGTCAAGTGACTTTAAAATACGAGTTCTGAGCTGCAATGCTCTCTATGACATATGAGAACTCAGATTCATATGTTGCACTAGAACAATGGTTCCCAACCTGGGGTCACTGACCCCCCATGGTGGTCCCTAAAGAGCACAGGTAGGTACAGACTGTACAGAGCACACAGGACTGTACAGAGCCTGTGTGATTGTTTAAATGAGGCCCACATGGAGCAAAGTTGAGGTTTATCCGCCTCTGATTTTTAACATTTAGACGTTATGTTCACAAGGAATCAGAAATAAAAAGTAACTTAGTAGGCTATACCTGTCATGATCTGAGGGTTTTTGTAGTTTTGTAGCGTTTAGTTTCTGGTTTTCATTGTCTCTGTGTAGGCCTGTCGCAATAAGTCAATTAATTGCGCGGTAAGAAAAATGATGGCGATAAGTTTGCCGGCCACGATAGTCTTCATTTTTTCTATCTTACTTTACCATAGACTGTGTATGACAACAGGTTTCACTATGGAGAATCCCGACTGAAAGCTCTGGTTTCTTGCGGAGTGATCTCTCTAGTCTAGACTTATACTTGACAGCAGCATGTTGCAGCACGAGACCGTGGTGAAGCACCTGTGCTAACCGCCATGCCACATTTACAGGGC
>JBAMHW010000025.1:4535592-4546691 GCA_037177495.1 Rhadinocentrus ornatus | reverse complement strand
TTGTGCAAGTTCTCCCACTGAAAAACATGAGATATGCCTCTAATTTTCATCATAGGTAAACCTTCACCATGAGAGGCAAGATGAGAAAGAAAATCCAGAAAAATCATATTGTCTCATTTTAAATTAATTAATTGGTAAATATTTGGTCACCTACAAACTCACAGACCTGTAAACTTCATCTTTAAGAGGCTCCTCTGTCCTCAACTCATTACCCGTATTAATAGCACCTCTTTGAACTTGTTATCAGTATAAAAGACACCTGTCCACAACCTCAAACAGTCAGACTTTAAACTCCACTATGGCCAAGACCAAAGAGCTGTCAAAGGACACCAGAAACCAAATGGTAGAACTGCTAGACTGAATCTGCAATAGGTAAGCAGCTTGGTGTGAAGAAATCAACGTGGGAGCAATTATTAGAAAATGTAAGACATAAAGATTATACAATCATATGCGATTCCCCAGGTTGCCAAAAAACAACGCAGCGTTTGGTATTTTATGTCGGCAAAAGAGCCTGCAGGTATGGAGTAAAAGAAGCCGACCAGAAATAGTTTCAGAAAAACCTAAAAGGCTTCGGCATCCTGCTAAAAAGTCTGCTTAAGCGAGACTAAGGGAAAACAGCCGCTGCGTGGTATCTGTTGATTATTGTAGCCTTTGTTAACACTCTATTTTATGCTAAAGTAAAGGTGTGGTCAGAGGAAAGAGGAAAATGGGCAGAAATAGAAATGCAACAAGAAGTCAAATAAGCACAATCAAACAGGCTCTATACAGTCAAGACCTCGCACAGCCTGTGTGCTCTCTGGGGACCCCAGGTTGAGAACCATTGCCATAGAGCAGCTTTGGGATGTGGTGGAACGGGAGATTCTCATCATGAATGCAGCCGACAAATCTGCAGCAACTGTGTGATGCTGTCATGGTGATATGGAGCAATGTCTCTGAGGAATGTTTCCATCACCTTGTTAAAGCTATGACACCAGGAACTAAGACAGTTCTGAAGGTGAGTCACAGTCAATCTTTACACCATCAGCTCGGTTCAGTCTGCTCTGTGTCCGTTTTGATCTGTGTGGCAGATTCTAATCTGAGAAGTGGATGAAGCACACACACATGCACACATGGCGTACTGCAGAAACTCCTTATCTGTTGGATAAGGGGAGCTGTTAGAAAGGTGTGATTGATGCCGCTGTACTTACAGAGCCAAGAGAGTTTGACTTCATGCCGTGATTTGTGCCGCACTTCATTACCCCCCCTTCTTTTTTTCCTGCCATTATCTGTGTCCAATGTTAGGATACAGTACATGCCAAAAAGTTAAAAATAGACAGCTGCAGCATAAGCACTTCTTAACTGTGTAACACAATACAGAAATTCAGCTGAAATTCGTATTAACAGTGTGTTGAAACATATTCACAAAACTTTTTGGACTTGTTGAACTTGTGTGAGTCAAGATGAAAGTTAAGTTCATTTTTTGGGGCTATTTTTAATTTTGAAACACACTTTCATTTCCCTTAGCAATTTTTACGAGAATCTTTGGAAGACTTTCTTTTTTTCTTTTCTTTTTTTACAAGTTCTTTTGTTCTGCCGATTTATTGTAACCTTTTTACTCACTGGAAGCTGTGCATCTCCTCCACAAAGGAATGCCGAGCTCAGCAATCCTCCCATTGGCCCACTAATAAGATCAGCTCTCCCAGCTGCTTTATGACAGTTCGCAACTCCCTACCGTGAGCAGAACAAGGCACGCTGAGATGAAACCATAACAGAAGTGTAAGGCCACTGTTAGCTTGATGTTAAACAGATAGGATTACTTGGTATTTAATTTCAGCACTTATGTTAGCCCAAAACATGAAACAAAGGAAACATGTTTCTAAAATGCACACAACCCACATAATGTGGTCAAACTGTGGCAAAGTGGTTGGTACAATCATCTCATCAACAGCAGCTGCACCTTTCAAATGACGTGTGGCCGTTGTTGGATACTAACCAGGCTGCTGCAAAAAGTGATAACTGAGAATAAATAAGGGGCCTTGCAAACCACGTGACACATGAAACAAAGCAGATATAAGAAGAATCTGAAGTGTAACAGGGGTAAACTAAAAATGAGAGGTGAAATTTGCCAAGACATATCGTCTTTGCCTTTTATGCTGACTGTAAATCTATAAAAGCAATTAATCTGGATAGTTACAGATAGACGGAGTCACAGTAATTTCTACCAAATTTCTTTTCTTCGTTACTTCTTTCATGAATCCAAACCCCTCTAAGATTAATCTGTATCATTTCCAGAAGAAGGTACAAAAACCAAATTAGAAAAACTTATGCAACTTTGATTGACTGTAAGGTTCAATTATCAGGGCAACTGCTGATCTAGTGTGTGTAAATTCTCTTTACAATAGTAAAACAAGACAGCCTCACGGTCAATCGCAAAATCCCTGAGTTGCTAATTAGTTTAAAGGTCACATCATTCATGTTCAGTGAGGTTTTCAAGAACAATTTAGATATTCAGTGCAGACAGACTTTACACACTTTACATCTTTACACCTGTGCACTAAAAATAAGGTCATGCTCCTTCTTCTAGGTCTTTAACGATAAATAATGCTTATAACATTTCCACACAGCCTCTCCTTAAAACCAAACAAGAGTTAAATCTTTTTGTTCCTCTGGCACAACTAGTGCATTGCCGGTGTATACAGTCCATGTGGACCCAAAGTTTGAGTCACACACAGACACCACAGCGGCATTCATGTGCTTCCTTACTTACCATTTCCAGTCTTATTCAGTGTACAAAGTTCAACATGGAGCATATACATTTATTTCCAAGCGCCTTTCAAGACCCCCAAGGACACCTTACAACATAAAAATAATAACATATAAAAAGGCAATCAGGAATAAAAACAACTAATGAAGTGTACTCAGAGAACAGAGAAAATACAGAAATGGATGAATGGCAAAGTAAAAGTGCAGTTTAGTGGTTACAATGAGTAGGCAGTTTGAACTGAAAAGTTTTGAGTCTGGATTTGAAAATGGCATGAGTTTGGCAAGAGTTCCTGATGGCTGGTGGCAGAGAATTCCAAAGCAGGGGAGCAGAGCGAGTGAAGGCTTGACTTCCTATGGTGCTGAGGCGGACAGAGGGCACAGTCAGATGTATGGAGGAGGAGGATCTAAGGGAGCGAGATGGGTGTTGATGTTGATGGAATCGGACAGATATAGAGTGGTGAGGTTATGGATGGCCTTGAAGGAATAGAGGAGCAGTTTGAACTGGATACGGTTCAATACTGGGAGCCAGTGGAGTTGCTGTAGGATGGGTGTGATATGGTGATATGAAGGGGTTTTAGTGACGATCCCGGCAGCTGAGTTCTGGACCAGTTGAAGCTTATAAAGGGTCTTTTGAGGAAGGCCAAACCGGAGAGAGTTGCAGTAATCAATACGGGACGTAACAAGACTGTGAAGAAGGATAGCGGCAGCATGGGGGGTGAGGGAGGGGCGGAGTCGATTGATGTTGCGTAGACGGAAATATGTAGACGAGGTAACGTTACTGATGTGATATTGAAATGATAATGTACTTTCGAGGATGGCACCCAGACTCTTAACCTGAGGGAAAAGGGAGTCGGCAATGGTCACAGAAAAACTGTTAACTTTGGATAACATAAATTTTGTTCCCACTAGGAGAATTTCTGTTTTTTTACTGTTTAGTTTCAGAAAGTTTGAGGTAAACCAGGTTCTTATTCAGATAAACGCAAGAGGTAAAGGAGGACAAAGGAAGTGTGGAGTTGGGCTTGGATGAGAGGTAGAGCTGGGTGTCATCTGCAAAACAGTGAAAATTAATGTTAAATTTGCGGAATATATGGCCAAGGGGAAGGAGGTACGTTATGAAGAAAAGGGGCCCCAGGACAGAGCCATGGGCACACTTGTAGTGAATGATTTGGGAATCTGAATGATTTTAACTGTATGAACTGAGTGCGGCCACAGAGAAAAGAGTTAAATTAGTCAAGGGGAGCTTAACACCTCTCACCTTCTAAAGCAGGGGTCGCCAACGTAAGCTGCAGTCCGGCAGGTTTTAGATGTTTTACTAGAACATGAAATGTTCTGCACCAGCCTCTTGATGACCTGTTGGTTTGGGACAAGTGTGTTGCAGCCAGGAAACCTCCAAAAACTGCAAGACAGTAGCTCACAAAGACCGTAGTTGGAGATCCTTAATCTAAAGTCTCCAAGTAAAGGGAAATTAACCATCGATGAAGGTTGTTAAACCACCTACATACTAGGTAGTATGCAGTATGCGTACAATGTTCAGCGCTACACCATGTGTTCTATTTTAGTTTAATGTGTCACTGAGCGACACTTGATGGTGCTTTGCAGATGTTTCAATCTTGAGCTACACAAGTTCTGCTCTTGAATGTGCTTAGTTAAAATAAATAAATAATTTGTTGTTATTGTTACTTTTCACTTACTGTGTGACAGGATCCACCCAACCTGACCTTTTTTTGTTCGCAAAGCCACAAAAACATTGATGTTGACAAAACGTCCAGAAAGACCTTGAGACTATCAGAAAGAGCAACAGGCTATTTCTTTCAGTTTATCTGATGGGCCTCTGCAGCTGTCCTTCCTCTCAGTTTGCTTCATTTCTCTGGAATTACTGGCTTCTTCCTGGGTTCATGTGGTTGCACTGCACTATGAGGCTGTCTTTGAAAAATGTAGCTGGAGAGCATTTCTTTCCCTTCCTGTGGCTTCAGATTAGCTGCATCATTCTTAAAGAGCCAGCTTGCACTGCGGATTGACTGCGTAGCGTTTGCTGGTTGAGTCACTGGACTCTTGACCAAAGCCCTTAGGCAGATTAACATTCCTGTGGGGGGACCACTATATCTCTACCAATTATAAATAGGCGAGATTAGGCCAAATATACAACAAAACAAACAAGAGGCCTTGCTGTTGTAGCATGATACAATGTGTTAATGAGGCCACTGTTCGTCTAAACAGTCAGCATACTTCACAGAATTGTATACTTAGATAAATGAGGATGTAGTGCTTTTCTATTGTTTCTATTGTGCCTCTTTCTTTCTTTTTTAAATCCACTCCCACCACTTCCTTCAAGGCTTTATCAAGACTTTGTGTGTGTGGTGTTTGACCGGTGCATGTTTCTGATGCTTTGCGGCTGCCATGTTGACATTCTTCAAGGCTTGGCCTGCATTTCACATTTGGTCAGGTCAGTGTATTTTGTTTGTCTAAACTATTATGGGAGACCCCCAGTTGTTATTTCGCACTTTGGAGGAACCTTTAAAATGCCTTTGCTGGTGTGGTATGCTCTGCTGCACTGAAAAGACCTGCCCCTTGGGGGAGGTGGCCTTGGGGTGATTTTCTCGCAGACTTCAGTCAATCTCTGGACTAACAGATTTTTTTTTCCTTGGGCTTAAAACTCCAAATTCAAATGCACTTACATGACAGCCTATAGTTCAAAGTTGCAAATGTGTGCACGGCAAACGTCCTAAGCAAACGAATTCAGAGTACTGCTCAATCTTCCAGACTTTACACAGCAGGAGCCTCTGTCTCTGAAACCTATCTGGGTTCTTTTATATTCCTCAAACAAAAATGTTGCCTCACTTTAAAGCTCATGTCAGACAAAGACAAAACAAATCATAAAGGTAAATGTAGCTGTGGGGACTGTTTTACCTTTAGTGTTATCTCAGCTACTATCAAGAGCCTAAAGCCTTAGTTTAATAGAAAATCATTAGCATTGGTGTGCTGACGTTCCAAAAAAAAGGTAACTAAGTTCATTCAGTCTTGTGGTGACCTTTTCTGACAGAACATAAGTTCAGTCACCCTTGGGAGAAATTTAAACTCTGGGGCTTTGCCTCTGCAGGATTGTTTACGGTGACTTATACTGTATACTCACAGTGTCTCACTCCACAGCCTGAGCTGTGTTAGAAGATAATGGTTTCTATACTTCTGGGGTGATGAATGCTGGGCTTTATTTCTTCAATCCTGCTGATTTCCACCGAGGTGGAGACATTTTTGCCAACAGTTTTTTAGTTCTATGTATTTATGCATCAGCTAAGTCATCAGGTCTTTATCAGGTCTTGGAATAAGACAAATAAAATTTTAGATTAACGACACACGACATATTACATCATGTCATTATTTATTTTAGACATACTAAAACAAATGAAAGAAGTAGTGTATGAAAAACTAAGTACTCCTCATAATCCAGTAGGTTGTAAAACTACCTTTAGTGGTCATAACATGACATTATAAGTCTCTCAACATTATTGAGGAATTTTGGCACACACTACTCACTAATGTTGCTTCAGTTCATTGAGGTTTGAATGCATTCACCATGAAATGCTGTGCCAGGTCTTTAAATAGAGCTGTGAATATATATGGAAGAACTTTTATTGAGCAGCTTTTATTCTCGTTTTTCTATTTTCTATATTTTCTAAACATTGCTTTCCTCCATTTGCTAAACAAGTCGTTATAAGTAAAGACACAGATAATTTCTCTTTGTTTAGTATTACATGAAAATATTATAAAGTCATGGGTGGGTGACTGAGACATCCTGCAAAAAAGGAAATGCACACCCGATTCAGACTGCCAACATTAGCTATAAAAATTCAGCAACCTGATTCTTGGTTGCTCCAGACTTGCATCATATGCACAGACTAACAGTAATGTTAATGTTTACCTTGTGTGTGTCACTTTACCAGAACACATGCGGGTGTGCCATTATGAATACATTTAAACAGTTTGACAACAGCCTGGTGAGCCAGCCATCATAGTAGAGGAGACTTTTTTTCAAGTTAATTGCCTTAACAGAGCTACTGCAGTAAGATAAATATACCGACAGCCAATGCTCACATCAGATACTTCTCAAAACAACTTCACATTCAGTGACATTAAATTTGTGAACGTTTAGAGCGTAGGAGGGAACACAGACAGTGATGCCTTCCTTTGTGGACAGATGAGGAAAAGACCATATTTATTGGCTTACTAGGCTCATAGAAATTCAGCTAAAGGTCAGCAAGGATTCAACACAGTAACATTAGGTAAATTTCAAAGATACATAAATATGGTATAAAGTAAAATAAAGTATAATGACATGGTTATTAATTTTCGAGACAATGTTTATACATCTAACCCTAACCCTTCAATGAAAATACCTGAGTCCAAAAACTTAAAAACATACAAGCAAAGTCACATTAACCAAGATGCATTAATCCCTGGAGATGGTGTGTTCAGGTACTGGAGGGCAAGTTGTAAGCATGAGATGACAGATTATCATCTTACAAAGCTGATATTGTGAGTGTGGATGGTTCATCGTTATCCAGATTTTTAAAATAATTATTTAATCGTAAAGAATCAACTAGTTTATGCAATTTATCTTATTTTAACTAGCAACTGGTAGTAATGTGTTAATGCGACATCATGGTGGCATCCATTTACCAAGCTGTTTACCAAACATAGCACAAATAAAATAAAAAGGGTGCACATCTCAGTATCCAGATGAAGGGGAACTAAATACTCACATTAAGTTGATAATTAGGCTCACATCAAGGATTAAAGTACGCTTACACGAGTTTCTAAGGGCGTCTTCAACTCTGACAAGGTCAATCCAAATAAATACAACACCTCTAAACACCAAACAGGTGTCAATTTCAGCTACTTAGTCATTATCCAATCCTCTTAATCACACCATAAAATCCACTCCTAGTTACATATCACTTTTGTTAGAAAGTTGCTAGAAATGCAACACTGAACTGAACATTTCCAGGCCAGAGAACATCTAAGACTGAAATTATCATTAAGTCCATTTGGCATCACAGTATTTAGTGTAAATATCCAGTACATCTTTCTTTGGGCCATTTTTTTTTCTTTAAAGATCACCTTCTCTTGTTGATGTCTTTACCCTCTCAACAGAACCTCAGTGAAGATGGTCACCTGTGGTTTGCTTCAGCATAATGTTGAGCAATAACACAATCCATATTTCCTTTGCAAATTCCTGTTTATGCTCTATACGTCGTTTCAGATGTTGTTTGGTGTGTCAAACATATGCCAACACACAGGCACATGATAGCATGAAGATCACACGTGTAGATCTGCAGTCGATGGATGACAAAAGGATTTAGTGTTTGTAGTGTTGTTGCAACAAGCACAGTTTCCACATCTGTACATACCAGATGTTCACCATGTTTTCCTTCTTTGAGATATATTTTTGTACATGACCATATCTTTGATTGTTAGTGCTTTCCTGAAAGTGAAGATTGGTGGAAGATCTTTAAAAGTCTTTTCTGCTTGAAGTACATGCCAATGTGTCCACATTATTTCTTTTATTTTTTAAGCAGAATGGTTAAATTCAGTAAAAAAAAAACAAAAAAAAAAAACAGACAGGGTCCGATGTCCTTGTCCTTGAAGCAGATGAAAGAAGTTCCAAACGGGACGTGGTATCTGCACACTGTATGGCTCTCTTGATAGTCTTGAGCCTCTTTAAACCAACTGGCCATGATAGTTATTTGGATATCAAAGTCAGCTAAATCTAAGCCATTATGTCTCAAAAACTGGCCAACAGGAATATTATCCGTCAGATGTTTGGGAAGATTGCTTGTAGCATGCAAAAATTAATTGTGCTCCATATCCTTTAGAGGTGTGGACAGATCCTACAACCAAGAAAAAACAACAGAAAAATGCTTCACTGTTGCAAGGCTCTGGTATAAAGGGTGTGGCTCTGTAATCTTCAAATGGAGAACAAATATAAGAAGTATGCAGGGCCAAAGACAACAACCATAAGAAAGTTCTGTGCGGAACCCCTTTAGGCAAATAATATTGGTTCAGTCCATCCTCCACCAGGTAAAGCTAGCATATCGTGAGTCTACAGTCATTAGAAGATCAAACAGAAACAGGAGGTCCGTTCACAAACAGCAGCTTTGTCATCAAAAAATTATTTTTCCATGAAGAGCAAACAGTGGACCTCATCTCAAATGTTGCTAGCTTCCCATCAGTTTTGTTGGAGGTGAAGTTTGATGGAATTAGTTGAGCATGAGTTTATAGTCCCATTAGGTAAAAACATTAGCAAAAGACTCAACTGTCTAATAATAACATAAGTGAGTTGAAGACTCAGTTAGTGCATGTTGAAAAACTGTCTCCAACCACAGATTCATGGACAGAGCTTTCAATAATCATATATAACCATAAAATAACCACAAAAAAGTACTCAACTGCATACTGCTGAACAATGTGCTTACCATGGCTACTGAATACTGGAGATTGTAGCTTGTACAATGCTAACAACATTGTGTTAGCTAGCATCCAACACCTGCTAGGGACAGGAAGATATGGGGTGTGTTATTTAATGAATATTTAAACAATAATAAGAGTATTTTTCCTTGAAATAACCACCCTTAATTAGAGCAAATAGGAAGCAAATTGACTATCAAGAGAACCAGTGTTGTGCCTGAACACGCTCATTGAGCGATCATTCATGAACTTTCTCAAATTTTGGGTGAACGTTAACTGAACGTACTCTATTTCTGCCTGATGAACGTTTTTGTGAGCGCGCTCATTCTGGTATTTGTGAACAGGGTTCTCACAGTTGAACTTTGTTCCAGAGTGCCAGATTTCCATGGAGCCTCACGTCGTAAACAGGCCTTAAAAGCACCAAATCTGGCAACACCAGCCACCACAGCGCCGCACCAAGCATGCGTTATCAAATTGGAGAAACATAGAGGCAAAATCCAATGAAGGCAGCAGCTCCACCTCTGCCTCAATGATCACTACAGCATCTTTGTATTATCACTTAAAATAATTTTTTTAAAGTGACAATCCAGGAGGGAGAAATCTGGCCTTTTTGGGTAAACTTTCCCCGCCGGGTGTCAAGAAGCTCCGGACATCAACAACGTCAACATAAACCTGAAACAGCCGATTGAAATAAAGTACCCTGCTAGCCTTCCAAGGCATGTGAACTAAATGCAACTAAAAACAATCTAAGGACTTGGCAACGGCGTGCTAAAGCAGATCCTCTACCAGACATAACTAAATAACAGCGTACAGTAACAGCAGCTCCGTTGTCTTCATCTCCAGCTGCAGCTGGAAACCGTCTGCAGGATATTGTTGAAGACCTGCAGCCTTTGAGAAAAGAGGAACCTCAGCTTTCATTAACTTGACAAATGTAGACATGGTCTACATATCTATCTTTGTTTTGTTTTTTACTTCTTCATTTGGTCTGAACTGTACTTTTATGACCCAAGTTCTGGAACTTTTCTTTGGATAAACAAGTCAGAAAAAAATAGATTCACAAAAAATTTAAAAGTGACCTAATGGAAAGATAAATAATGTTTAAATGTTTTGCACTTTGAGGTTCATCATTTGTTTCCTACCTTAGTCTGGTTCCTACATCAGATAGTTTAATGATTCCTCAAAAAAAAAAAAAAAAAAGACCATTCAAGCATCAAGATTTTCCTCATGTTTTTATCTTGTAGGAGTGAAAGTCGCAGCTGCTACAAGCGTGGACTGAATGGGTGGCAACAGGAATGTAACCAGGTGGTTTTGTAGGGCTTGATAAGGTTATTTTTTATGGTAGGGAAAGCTGAGATTTCACATATTATGCGTGACTTCCGCTTCCTCTGCTCCGGTTGAGTAGGAGGAGTATAAACAGGTGCCGTTGCTACACAGTTGTCTCTGGGTTTTTTGGCGTGCTAGCGATGTTACAGCGTTAGCATGAGCTGGTCGCAGTGGGTGTGATGGTGGAGCTGAGCCGTTGAAATTCATCGATTGAGTCGTGGGATTTCCCCCAGCCTGGCTGGTGAAGGCTGTGCCAATGGGGTATTCGTGCTCATGTGTGGGTGAAGCTACGTTGCTCAGATTGCCTCGGTTCCCTGTTATGCTCTGTTCGTTTTATTTTATGCTATGCTCTTTGACGCTCGCTCTTTTTGGTTAGCCTATGCCCTGCGTGGATGGCGTATTTTCTTTATGCGTAGACCGTAGGTGGTTTAAGTTCATGCGAGCTATGGGTGGCTGTGGCTTAGGAGGAAGAGCAGTTGTCTTTCAACCGGAAGGCAGGCTTTCCCTGACTACATGTCAAAGTGTCCTTGGGCAAGACACCTAACCCAAGGTTGCCTCCCGATGTGCCTATC
>JBAMHW010000025.1:4487755-4497855 GCA_037177495.1 Rhadinocentrus ornatus | reverse complement strand
TATTTTCTCTTCTTCAGACCATCTCTGTAAACCCTGGAGATGGTTGTGTGTGAAAATCCCAGTAAATACTCAGACCATTAACCATGCTACGATCAAAGTCAATTGAATCCTCTTTCTTCCTAATTCTGATGCTCAGTTTGAACTTCAGAAAGTCATTTTCATCGTGCCTACGTAAATAAATATTTCTGCCATGTAACTGGCTAATTAAAAATGTGTTAACAACCAGATGTACCTGATAAAGTGGAGGTTGGATGTACCGTATAATTTCCAAAGTCTTGTTCCAAGTCTTGAACCAGTGTCATTGAGTTGCTTCCATGTGATTAGATTCCTGGTTAGGTTTGGGTTGAGATTAACTTTTCCTGCTGAAATTAAACATAGGGAAGAATTATAGTAGACTGCCAGTGTTTTGCCACAGTGGGGGCCCAGTCTCATTCCTGATCGCAGACCTGTGAGGTTAACATGTTTCTAACAGTATTATGAATGTCAGTCACATTGGAATAATGGGACCAGTGCACTTGTCTGAGACTTATAACAAAAAGACTGAAATGTAGATTTAGGTCATCGTAAATTCCTCGATTAAAATTTTTAAAGACAAAAATACATACAATAAAATATATAATATAAATAAAAAATACATTTTTATTTTATTTTTTGGCATTTTTCTTGATAAATGATAATTGCTGTCATAAATAAAAATTAAAATAAAATAAAAATTAATAATGGAAAAAAAGAAAAACTGATTCTAAATAGGGACACTGATTTTTAGATAGTTATTATTGAAGTTGTATTCAAGAGCAGTTTGTTGAAGTAAAATCATATCTGGTGTCGGTGCATTTGTAGTTTTTACAGATGTTGCAGAAATACATATTATGTGTAATAAATGTGCTTCACACTGCAGATGATTGCTACTCTTTTTTGTATTTACAGTTAACATCTAAATAAATTAGTCCTATGTGCTTCCTCTCAGAGTCTCCTGCTGAGATAGACACACATGCATATTCAATAACACACACACCAGTTCTCACCAGTTTCTCACGCTACCTCCCTAAACTCACCACGTATGAATACACGTGCACACAGACATCCAAACACTCCTGCAGCATCTAATAAAACACTGACTCTACCACCCACCCTGCGGTACAACACAAAGAGCCGACGGCCCTCCCCCCATCCTTACTCCCTGCTCCTATTGGCTTAGAGGGATATATGCTGGCAGTGTCTCAGACCAATAAGGCATCTCCAAGGTGATGTCATGAAGGCAGCATTGATGCTGTTGCTGATGCTGTTGCCCGGCGTCTGCATCCTCACAGCCAGACGGGGATAACCGAACCAAGCGGTCCGCCACCAGCAGCAGCAGAGACGATAGGGTCGGAAGGGGGGGGTAAGTCCAACAGTTGCACACATCTGTCTTATAATTAGGTCACTTTGGATTCTCAATGTTGAGTTTCATTGCATGACCAGATACTACCTGAGGGTGTGTGTTTTCGAGTGTGTTGGCGGGGTGTAATGGGGTGAGGGTGAGAGTGAGGATGATGCGGTAGTTTCCTGCTGATGAAGGAAGGAGAAGAGAGAACATGATAGATCTCAGTGTATCCATAAATGGCAATCTTACTTCTGTCATTTATTATTTATCTCAGATCATCAGTGTAAATGCAGCTTTGCTTGAGCCTTCAGAGAGGAGAATCGGGGGAGGAAGACAGAGGCAGTACCAGTCACACTAAGATAATAATCTTTATAACAGAAGAAAAAATGTAAAAAAGCTGTAAAAAGTGGTCTTGATCACTCCAACCAACCTTAAACGTTTAGTCTATTTTGTGATCGTTTCATATTTAGGAGTTCAGTGTTTTGTAACATTAGGCATGAAATGACAGTTACAAAGTAACCTCTGTAAAATAACTCCATCATGGAGGCAATTTAATGTGAGTGTGCAAACATAACACAAATAAGTTGGGGATGAACAAAAAGGTGCTTCTTATTTCTATGCATGAATATGACAGTATATGCCACTGTCGCCATGGAAACAGATATGACTGGAAAGATTATATTAATATTAAAAATCAAGGCTCATGTCACACACTGAGGATATCAGAGCTCAAGTATCAGGTTGCTCAGCTGAAAGCAGAACTACTTAAAGTATGGGAAGATATTTAAGTTCTTCGGCCTACCTGCCAATGATTTCCAAAAAGGACATGGACATGTTCGCAGACAAAGTGCACTTATGGATCTGGTGGGCGTGGTGGGCGCATAACTGAGTCAATACACTGGGTTTTTTTTTAAGCATTTTTTATTTGTTTTTGTTTATACATCAATCATCCTAATTAGGTTCAGTGTAAGATCACATTTTGGGTATAAGTAAAAGCTTTTACAATGTTAACTGCATGTAAGATCATAAAGCCCCTCCCAATCTTCAACAGGCGTCTCCTCACCCCCCCCAACCCCCGATTGTTCCTTGAACTTAAACTAAATTTAAGATAGAAAGATAGAAAAGCAGACAGCAAGACAATACAGCTGCTATCTTATTTTCTAATATGCAAACTCAAACAATTGTTCTTTGTATGTGGACTAACTCAATTTTTTAGCCTTTGTCACCTTCGGTGTTTTATATAAGCAAAATAATTTAATGTACAAGTTCCTTTTGTTATAGTAAATGTCCCTTTACGAGCCACTTTCTTGCTTAGTGCAAACTAAAACAAAACACAGAGCAGTCTTATTTCAGCAGGAAGCGGTGCATTGATCTGCAACCTGGGGGGTTTCACAAGATGAGATGCAGCTGCATGTGAGTGTATGTGTTGGTCTGCATGGATTCCAACAGTGCAGCAAAGCAATGTGTTTACCACCTGATTAGTATGGGTATACATGTGTGTCCTTGCATGTGTCTGTCCCACAGGATGTCAGGGTGGTCAAAGGGGAGTATGCAGGGCTACATAATGTGATTGCTCTCCTTCTTGGTGCCATAGGTTGTCTCATTAGTACACTTTTTCATTCAATCATTAGCTAGCTATGAATAGATAAATAGATGTTAATTGCTTCACTTGTCTCAAGATTAGCATTAAAGAGGGCTAGCTAGTGTGGGCTATGTTGTTACTTTTCAGCTACTGAAAAGTCATCTAACATTTCCAGATTTAAGTGGCAGGATAAAAAACTGGAGTCAGGTTAGCTTAGCTTAGCATTGTAGCAAACAGCTAATAACTCAATGAGATATTAAATAAGTTGTGTACACAGGCAAAAATACGGAATTACAAAACTTTATCTTGGTAAAATATTACCTTAAAATGATTGACTGCAGTGTTGGAAAGATGTATTAAAAAAAAGGGGGGGGGGGGGGTCATTTCACGCAGTTAGCATTCTGGCAATCTAGTTTCAGACTGACTTGACAAATGTTATCAATAAAATATAAATATATTATTTTACATTTTTAATATTTTTATTAATACTTTTAATACACCGTATCTTTTATTTATTTATTTTTCTTAAACTTAAAGAAATTGATCCAATAGCTCACATGACTGCAACCTGTTGTCAATTCTCTTTCTTAACACTTGGCAGGGTGCTATAAAACTAGAGCCAGGTTAGATTAACTTAGCATTGTAGCATGTTGAAGCAGCTAGCCTGACTCCACAGATGAAAGCCTAATAAGTTATTGAATAAATTATGTACACAGACAGAAATAGGGGGGGTTAAACCTCATCTTGGTAAAAAGAAAATTATCTTTAAAGTTTAGCTGCAGTATTCTGTAGATGGATAAATCTTTAAACCATCCTGGCAACCAAGTTTAATAAAGCGGGTGGCATAAAAACAGGGTTAGCATTCTAACTATCTAGGATCAGACTGACTTAACTAATTTTAAGAATAAAATTAAAGCTTTTTGAAATTAAAATACCTTATTTCTTTTTAACCATAAAAATTTCTTAAATGAATCAGCTATGTACTGCCATCTTGCCAGTCTTGGCAGGTTGTGACAGAACAGGAGCCAGGTTAGCTTAGCTTAGCATTGCATTGGGGTCCCAGACCCCAGGTGAGGGTTAAGGGTTAGGCCTTTGAACATTCAAAACCATTGTGATTAATGTACACTAAAGGTTGTTAATTTAACTTCGGCTTTATCAAAGGACAGGACTCAGCCGGAATACATTATTTATGGTGAGAATCTCACTTTTGACACTTTTAAAAGCATTGAACCAAGCATGGTTTCAGCATTGGGTGGGGCAGGGGATCCATGGCTTTTTAGTATTTGCATGAAGGGGGTCCCAAAGGAAAATAGGTTGGGAACCACTGATTTAGTAGATTGGCTTAATCAATTTAAATAAACTGAGCTAGTAAACGTTTAACAGCATTTCTTCTTTGCCTTAAAGTTTTCTTCAGTTTGAACAAATTCATCTCTCAGTGCCATGACTTCCATCTGTTGTCAATGATCTGTTGGACTATTGGCAGACACAACTGATCGCAGATGTTTGATTAAATAAGCCCCATATCAGGCACCGCTGCCATGGCTCTCCCTGTGGTGGGAAAATCATATGACGACTTTTAATCTAATTCTGCTGCATAACAAAGTAAGGGAGCCCATGCAAAAAGTCCTAGTATCCAGTAATTAAGCAAATCTAATAAGTGTTTACACTTGGCTGAGAGAAGGTCAACAAGCTTTACTGGACATATTTGGATTTGCATATGATAAAATTCTCACAAAAACATATTTGTTGGAGACTTTTGAGAATTTATTGAAGGAATAACACTGAGCAGTAATGGTGGAGAAAATGTTCTTGCTTTTAATTAAGGGAAAATGTTTATGTTTAATTATTAAGAAATTGATATTTTCAAGCTTATTGGGTTGGCCCTTATCTTAAAGCTTTAAAATGAGTCGGTAAAGGCCATAAAGGAGGCAGATTCATGGCCAACAAGTGCTGATGACACCATCTGACAGACAGAGAGAGAGACAGAGCAGTAGTAGGTGGGGTTAATGTCTGGTGAGATAATTTGCTCCTCTACAAATTCGGTCCAGTTTTCAGGATCATCCTACATTCTGCAGAAATCCTGTTGATTTGCATTTCCTCTCCCTAGCCACTTGCCAATGATGGTAATTTATTATGATTATCAGTCCACAATCAAGGCATTGCACACCAAAGATAGCACTGTTTAAAGGTTTGAAGTGCATTTCCAGCAAGTGCTGAAACAGGCTGATACTGTACTTTTTCTTTTAGCTACACTAACCTCTTCTTTCTTGCATCCTCTCAAAGATTTACAGCTGCCTCTCCCACTTGTGTCATGACTGCGATTTACTGCAACAAAACATTTGACTGGAAAGAAAATGTATACACACCAAATAAGGTCCCCGGAATCATCCTCCCGAAGCTTGGTTCATTATCTAGCAATACAAAATAATTTTCTAAAAGCTTTGGTTTCCTGTTTTGAATGCCATATGAAACCTTCTTAGAAATTGCATTCCTCATGTATGTTCTCATGGCAGTAATTCTCTTTATTCAGGCCAAGACTGCTAACATTTACTTCATAACTCTGCTGCAAGACTCCTCACTGAGACAACATACTGCTGTCATGTCAAATACATGAGCAAAACTGTGAAATCTCAAGCAGTTTGGTAGTCATTTATCATTTTTACAAGAATTTCTATTAATATATTATTAAGGATTTTTCAAGTCAAAACATGAACCTTGTAATCATGTCATGAACTCTCTTTAAAGGGGTCATTTTAGAAGAATTTTGGGATCTTTTTCTCAACCCTCTGTGTTATGCGGCTTTTCTTTTTCATGCAATATGTCTGCAAAGAAGGAAGGAAACTGAACTGGTTCAAATGCTTTATAGTCCAGGCTTTTCTTCTTTTTCTTAATGACATCAGTGTGAAACACGTTTGGATTATGTGTACGCAGTGGCTTGTTTGGCAGCAAACCAGCAGCCTAATTTAAATCACAGCTTGTGTGCAGATGAGCAACTGAGAGGTAAAATGCAAAGCTGCATAAAAGGACAGCATCCATGTAGAATGCAGAACCTTCGTGGTAAGAGGTAATACAAGTGCTCTGCATTGTTGAGTCGGTTTTATTCTGTCCTTAGCCGCTGCTTCTCAGATTCATTGTGACCTTTGAAGTTGCTTTGTTAAAGCCTTCCCCTGTGTCTGCATCTCTGTCTCTGCATGTGTCTCATACAGTGAGACAGATCCTCAGCATCCGTGGAGAGGCACATACACAGTGAGAAGATGACTCTGGCAGGTAAACCCAGTCACCTCACAGAGCCTCACTTTTACAGTACTGATGAGTTACTAAATAGTGATTATCCTAAATACTAGATACTAAATAGTCTATTATCCGTGCTGTGTTATTATGATGGCTGTTAATATAACATAATGCAAATGAATCAATATCAGTGGGAAGGAGAGTTACATCACTGCTCATTAAATGCTGGCTCATGACAAACATGTCTGTGTGTAATTGTGTGTGTGTCTGCATCTTCAGCATATAAAGAGAAGGTCAAAGAGCTCCCCCTGGTGTCTTTGTTTTGTGCCTGCCTGAACCCACAGACTGCAGAAAAAGCTACTTACAAAGCAGAAGGTAAAAATACACAAGCATCCAAAATTCAAATGGGGTCAGATTATCTCATTTATAAGATGCATGGAATTATAAATGCTTTGAGAGACTGAGAAACATAAGACATCAAGGTGGAAGATAAGCCACAGGTTTGCCATAAGGTTTGTAGTTGAGCTTAAAATATTATCTAACCCCATAGATGCAGTGGACCTGGGTTGGTGCGTCATCAAAGACGTTGAAGTGATTGAGTTGAACAAGCGGACGTCCGGCCAGGCTTTCGAGGTCATCCTCAAGCCCCCGTCCTTTGATGGCGTGCCAGAACTCAACACCTCCATGCCGCAGCGCCGCGACCCGTCCCTGGAGGAGATCCAAAAGAAGCTGGAGGCTGCTGAGGAGAGACGAAAGGTAATTGAGAGAGGGATGAGGCCTGGAACTCCACCAGTAACCCTAACACTGACTATTTGTAGCTTGAGTGGGCGGTGTTAAACACCTGTCGAGAGGTGATTTATCAGACAATGATGGGGCCAAAAGAAAAGAAAAGATGTAGGAAGATGAAAAGAAAAGCGGGAGGGAGAGTTGAATTGAATGGAAAAGAAATTATGTAAAACTGAGTGAGGGAGGGGGAGAGGAGGAATGAGAACAGGGTCAAAGACACCCATGCAAGGACAGAAACAACAGTTTGAATTAATGGAGCAAAGAGGATAAATTGGAGAGGCGGAGAAAACGGTGCAGAGAGACATTTATAAAATACATCTTGCTAACCACAACATCATATTTTCAAATATTTAGTTTAAGATTTCCTGAGTTACACAAAAACACATACTAAGTGTATAATAATAACATAGAGTGATTTAAAACCTGCATCCAATTATAAAGATTGTGTTCTGATATAATAATCTATATTATGCTTGTATATTTATATGTTGCTTTACATTTCTGAAGCATGAAAGATTCCAGTATATTGGTAATGGTTTTGGCTGCAGGCCACATCTAATGGATACATAAAAGTCCAAACATTAACCCTGAACACAAATCTGTCATTTACCTCAAAAGAGACAAATTAACTGCAAATCACTTTAAGTGAAGTTTTCTGAAAAACAAGCATCACTGATCATCATCTGTCTACCTGTAGTGCCAGGAAGCTGAGCTGCTGAAGCACTTGGCAGAGAAGAGGGAGCATGAGCGAGAGGTGATTCAGAAGGCCTTTGAGGAAAACAACAACTTCATCAAGAACGCTAAGGAGAAGCTGGAGCAGAAGATGGAGGCCAACAAGGAGAACAGGGAGGCCCTGTTGGCAGCCATGCTGGAGAGGCTGCAGGAGAAGGTACGCCTCAGCTTATTTGACTTTCCAACCATTTTCAGGAACCCTAAAAAAGCTTTGCTTTGTTTTTTCCAAAAGAGTTGCACAGTGTTCATAAACTCTTAGCTAGGCCCACAATAAATATTCTTTAATAAAGTTTTGATATCTGGTTCACTTTTAAACTTGTGTATTACATTACATTACAAAAACTGAAGATCAAATCCGTCTTGCAGAGCTGTGAGAGTTTCCTTCAGGTACCACAAGACGTTGAAAAATAAAATCACAGCAGAGGCAGATCTGTTTTCCATAAAGTTTTTAACATATTTCTTCCACTTCAAAACCTTTAGTATTTAGTAGTTAGTATGATTCTTATTATATTTTGTGAACAAACTGGATCTTGTGAAAGGCCCTTAAAATATAGTTGTTATTATCATACATACAAACATACATAAATACGTGTTATTTAAAGCTACATTCATTGGTAACTCTGTTAGGCCTGTTTTGTAAAATATTAAAGATTCAAGATTTAAGATTCGAAGTGTTTATTCTCATTTGCCCAGTAAGGAAACAAGTTTCCCTGAACAATGAAATTCTTACTTTGCCGTCCACACTGCATGCCATAAAGATTATAAATAGAAGAAAAAAACAACTTAAGAAAGCTGGATAGAAGATAGAGATAAGGATTTAAAGAAACTGAGTATATAATCTACATACATAAATGTGCAGTGTGCTATAACTGTTGTGCCACATTCAACAATGAATAATTAGCTGTGCAACAAAACTGTCATGTGGTAGACAATAAGATGCATGCACTATATCTATTATAAGTCATAAGACACATAAACAGTAAACAACATTGCAGTTACTGTGGTTGACAATATAAAGCCGGCTGTCAAGGCTGTCGGATGGCCGAGGGAAAGAAAAAGTTTCTGAGTCTGGATGTCTACATTTCAGACTCCTGTATCTCCTGCCTGAGGGGAGGAGAGTGAACAGTCCATTTTGGGTATGGGTGGGGTCTTTGATGATGTTATATGTAATGGATGTTAGAATAATTGTATAAATAATGTTTAAATATAGACCCATGGCCCCTTCTGTCTTTTCAGTAAGATATAATTGAGACCAAGCTAAGAGATTGTTAGCTTACAAACAACTAAAATCATCTGAGGTTTGTAAGATGCTATGTAACAGACCATTTGTTCTTTAATATTTTAGGTTTTTAAAAGTAGGAGATGGAATTTATTGTTTTGGGGGATCATTAAGGCAATGGAGGTGCTGCTGAATGGTGTAGCTGGCGTCCCATTTTAGTTTGTTGATTTGCAGCTAACTATTCAGTCTAATCCAATAAGTTTGGTTACATAACTATAATTCATTCCAAAATTAAAATTGTGTGAGTGGGGGGTTGTGTGGGGTGGAGGTTGGAGAGGGGGAGGGTGGTCGGTAATGCCCTGGTTCCCGGGGTGGGCAGCTGGAGCATCAGGGTGGGTGCTGGCCCACGCCAGGCGGATGTTTGGGGGGACCCGGTTCTCCTTGGCATGGGGCGGGCCCTCTGCCTTTGTTGGGAGGGGGGAGGGGGGGGAGGCTGTCCCCGGGCTCCTGGGTCCCTGGGCCCTTCGCTCGGGCCACTCTCGATGGCCGGTCCCTGGCGGGGCCGGCACCTCCCTATCTTGGCCCACTGGGGCCTGTGCCCCAAGACCACGGAGGGCTCTGGCTGGGGCTCTCTTCTGCCACCCTCCGGGTGGGGCTTGGTTCATATTCGGGGTGGGGGGGCTTGGGTTCGTGCTCCGGGGTTGCTGTTGATGGCCCGTGTCTCTGGTCTGCCTCTAGCCTCCATAGAGGCGGGGTCACATTTGCAAGATTTCACTCATCACTCCTGATCTCTGATAACTCCTTGTTCCTCTTCCTCTGCATGCTGACACAGTCACTGAGTTATCCAGTGGGTTTATACACTAAGAAATCATTTTTCTTTTTTTCCTATAGGTTTGCATCTGGTCAATGTTTTGATAAGTTTGTGATATGTCTTTTTGATTGGGTCATTACTTAAAAACTCTTAATCTCTGGACGCTCTGTTTTTCGGTAAAAGCTGTAAAAATCTTCTGGTGTGTTTGTATAAATGTAGAAGTTTGTTTGTGGTTTCAAGGGTCGTTGTCTTCTGTTTGTGGTGGTGTTGTCTCTTCTTTCTTCTTCTTTCTGCTTTCCCTTCTTTTTGCTGTCTTCTTTCCTTTTCTGTCCCCTCCGGTCGGGTCCAGCAAGATTACATAGATTCCATGATTCAA
>JBAMHW010000025.1:4460409-4483333 GCA_037177495.1 Rhadinocentrus ornatus | reverse complement strand
ACCCCTCGAAGATTTCTAAGTGGGAGAACTTGCAAAATAGCAGGGTGTTCAAATACTTATTTTCCTCACTGTATATCATGTTGATTATCAGTCTGTTTTTCAAGCAGGTTATTTGTGGTAATGTTTTAGCTGTTAGCTGTATAGTTAGCTAGCTCATGGATAATACACTTGGTTGTAACACGCTTTCATGGGGCAGGTTGTAACTGTTTAGAAAACGTGATTTGAATGACAACATTTTGTTTTAAGGCGCATTTGTACCAGGATAGTCGGGGGGACTTTGTTGATGGGGTGGGGAAATCAGAAAATCTTCACACCTTTGTTTTAGTTTGCTTTCACACTGCATTTTACTCAAACGGACCAAACCAATGTTAGTAATTAAGATGTTAATGTAGTTTGAAGACGCACAACAGAACTTTTGCAATGTTCCGAGTGAAGCGCCTCCCCATCAGAGGCTAATCCAGCATCCATCTGACATCCTGTTCCATGCTGTTTGTTAGCAGACACTTGAAGCTTTGAACACACTGGGTTAAAAGATCTCGAAGTTAGAGACAGAAATGTGTAAGGGTCTGCCATCCTGTAACTACAGCCGCCGGCAAGGGACAAATAGCACCAACGCGGAATCCCTGCGAACCAGAACACAGTGATTGAGATGCGTGAGAAGAAAATAAACAAAGGAGGCTCACTACCCCGCAAGTTGGAGAATCAGTTTAATTGTTATACACAAACGTGCAGGACCATGCATATGCAGCAGAATCAACAACAAGGGAATTAAAAGGCAGCGTGATCAGATGATACAAAAAAGGATGATAAACACTGGTGTAGACCAGGGGTGAAAGTAGTTTTAAATTCTTGCTGGTACTGTTGGCAAAAACCTTTATCTCTGTCTCTGCTTCTTTTGCCTGACATGGTGCCTCCTCACCCGGACTCCCAGCTTGCTCATAATCTTCATCACTGGGTGTTTTCTGGTTTTCTGTGGTAATCCATCTTAAAGGAATTTTTAAACACATGAAGTAGTTTTCCAAACTGCATTTTGCTAATGGATCTATTGTCTGACTCAGATTGTAGTCGTGACTGGTTCTGTCCTTTATAGAAGGCAGCCACTCTCCCATCTTCCCAGCTTACTTTCACCCCAGGTCTAGCCTTCTCCAGGTGAAAGGAGCTCAAGAAGGTAAACGATTGTAAGATTGCCTAAATTAGTCTAAAGATAACCTCTTTCATTGAGTTTTGTACCATTGACAGCTTAACAGTAAATTCTGCTAAATACACCAGCCTTGTTGGTACAGAACTTTATTTTTTACGTGGTTTCAGTCACTTTCAGTCATGGTAAACAGAGGTCCCCAACCCTGGTCTTCAAGGCCCACTATCCTGCAGGTCTTAGATGTCGCCCTGCTGCAAAACACCTGATTCAAATTAAACGGCTCTCACAGGTTCTGCACAAGTCTGCTAATAAGCCATTAATTTGAATCAGGTGTGTGTGTGTGTGCAGCAGGGAAACATCTAAGACCTGTAGGATAGTGGGCCTTGAGGACCAGGGTTAGGGACTTCTGATGGTAAACACCGGCTGTCGTGGCCAGTTTCCCCATCAAGATTCGTTCCCCCTGTGAGAACTATTCTTCCTTCTAAAAACAGAGGAACGATATCTAAAAGTTTGATGGGATGCAGTTTGTAATATTTATGAAATCACAAACCTCTTCACCTGAATGAGCACTCCGTGAACTATCGGATGACATGCTTTCATCTGCGTTGTTGAGGCTTTTTGAGACACAGTGGCCACCATCGTAGCAATACGTGTTTGAGAAAGTGAGATGCTACTATGCACTATACGTTAGAATGTGATACACAATTTCAAAGTTAGATGGAAACAATGGCCCTTTAAAAAGTCGGTAGATTGGCAACCGAACTAACACTGGCCCAACCCACTCAATGTTTAGATACCACCCGAACCTGTGCCTAAGTAATTCACCGGCCCATGAGACACGTTAACATGCAGCCCATTTGGCTCTTTACTGACACATGGCTGAGCAAATCAGATACTTTAAACCTCTCTTGGCTCTGAGCCAGTCTATGTAACTACCTGTCAGAACCGTGGAGTGGAAATACAATTTAAAAAAGTGAAAAAAGCTGCAGACTTTCCAAAAATGATTGACAGTTTGACCGCAGCAAGACCTTCATAAGCTACTGTGGATGATAACGGTAGAAGCTCTAGTAAGCTGCACTGCTTTCATATTACTGATGTTCTACTCAGATTAAAGGGACCCAGTAAACCCAGTAAGTCAGATCCATTTGAGTCAGTTAGCCTTAAACACGCTAACAGTTAGCGGTGAACGTGCTAGCTGTTAACAAAGTTATGAAGTGATAAAACATGTCAGTAAAACAGTTGTTTTATTAACTGGTTCAATGGTTGTGTTTACTGGTTGAAACAGCAGATCTTAAATGTTGCTCTTTCAGAACTAAATTATTTTATTAAAAGTGAAAATATTATTTTTTCACAACATTAACAGTGACTCAGCAAATTCTAGATTTTCTTTATCAGCCTGAAGATCAGCTGTGGGCTGATAGTTGGTTACTTTTGGTCAAACTGTGTTAGAGGCAGCTTCTGTTTAGGTATTTATGAACAATAAATAAACATGTTTTAAGATTATTTATTTATTTAGCCTACACTTAAGTCCATATGTTAATACTGATGCAACTGTTTGCTTCTTTACCAGAGAATCCAATAATTCTGGATCTTGCGTCATTATGATAAAAAGAAGAAAAAAAATTCAGTCAGTCTTTAGCTAAATCTGCTTTAGATAACATAGAAGAGAAGAGCAGCAGCCGGCACAGAGACACTGTTTCTAAACTTTTAACGGGAAATAATTGATCCATCATTTTTCATGTATGTTCTTTAAGTAGGGCGAATGCTGCTCTAACATCTATCAATAAGTTGGAGTATAGATGTTTATTTTATTGATATATTACACTTTATGGAATATTTTAACATGTCTAACTGATTTCTGCTAACTCACTGCATAGTTTTAGTGGTTTTAAGTAGTTGTACAGTCGATTTTAACATTTAAGGAAGCTCAAAGATTTGTGGTCTGCATTAACGTATATGGGCCATAATGCCAGGGCTGATTTTTTGTCCCAATCCTCCCCTTTGTAGAATCAAAACAAACTTTGGAAAAGCATGTAAACCTGTTCGTATGACTGTAAATGTATCAAATTTAATCTAAAAAAACTGGAATATGATTGAAATCAGTGCTGCATGTAAACATTTAACTGCTAACATGCTCAAAAAGGCCATCTGCTTGCATCTATTTGTAAAGCAACAAAGCTCAAGTGTATATTAATACATCAAAATTCCCCTAAAAAACTGCTCTCATTCACATAATTTAATCTTGCTGTTGTCTGATGGCTAAAAGCATCACACAGTGTGAATGAACAGAGACATTAAGCAGAAAAGTATTACCAGATTGTCACACTGCTGCCATAAAGTCCTGATATTATAGCCACAGCATCATCTGAGAAAGTTACACAGTCATATTGATCAGTAATTGATTTAAACCATTTGCTGAAAGACATTTAAAATAAGGAAAACATCACTCGAACAGCATTGTACATTGTAGATCCTGGTCACTGCTGAGGTATGACAGCAGGCCTCACACAGGTGCAGCCAACTGTGACCACCTGGGTCCCCAGAACAAATTCATACTTCCTCTTTGTCCTCTTCCCAACTTTCTTAGCTTGCTTTGGGACTCTGTGGAAGGGAAAAGGAAAATTTGTTCAGTTTAAAGACATTATTCCAGCATGATTGCACTTAAAGAGGCTTTGGATGAAGATAAAACAAATCAATAACAATTGGAGGAACTTAATTGGTGTAATTCAGTTCTTTGTATTTTCACTCAAGAGAGCAGATTATATGTTGAGGTAATTCTTATTTTCTCTTTAATCCTCAGAGCTTAGCTGAACATAGTCTCATTAATAACAGTAGAAATAATATTTTCCAGCTGTTGTATTGACTGTAAAGACCACAAAATTTAAATTTTTTACATATTATTTTTTTAAAGCCTAAATCTAACTATATGCGAAGCAGTCCAAATGTTTTAATACAATATTTTTTATCCTTAAATACTTTATTTTATGATGTTTAGATTCTTATGACACAACAAGAAATATTTGCAAGGACAAACAATGCCAGTAAAACTAGTGTAGCTCCCACACAGCCCTGATCTAATATGAATTATACAAATGAAAAGAAGACACAGGTACAAAAAAAAAAAAAACCTAAGGGACTGTAAGGACTTTATGGTGCATAAAAAAAAAGATCTACCTACGAAACGTGTGGAAAAACTGTTAGATTATGTACTAAAGAGAAATACTGGTGTTTAAAATGCTCACAGTAAACATTTGTCTGATTGTTTCTTGTCTGTTTAAAACTGTTAGAGGCTTAATTGGAGATGACTATTTCTTTCGTCTGAAACTGTTGCAGTTTATCATAAACCAGTGGTTTATACCACATGGTGATGCCTTATATCCTGTCCTGGAAGTCTGATGCAACAGGAAACACGTCCAGTTAACAGAGAAAAATGCTTTCCGTTTAAACTTCCTGGACTCCAGGAAAAAACATCCTTAAATTAATTCTCTAATTTAAAAAAACTGAGGGAGAAATCAGAGGAAAAGGCATTCTTGTCTACAACTGCAGGAGCTCACCTGCGGAGGACCAGGATCTGATACTGGATGGGTTTAACCTCCAGAGTTAAATCTTCCTGTCCCCACAGTGGACTCAGACAGCCGGAGGTCAGGCAGTGGGCCTCTGAGATCCGCCTCGGTAAACGAGATGCATCCCAGGAGTCTCTGAGGAGGAATTACATGAGCATAAAACATGCGTTTATTTCAACTTGCTTCATGGATGATGAGTATGCCAATGAGACAGATCATGAAGACCTGAAATGAGACAAGATCAACAAGCTACTCGTCCTAATCGTCCTACATGAAAATAATTACACTATTAGCTCACAGCAGGGAGGCTCTTGCTTCGAACCTCAGGTGGGATTTTCTGTGTGGAGTTTACATGTGTGCCTTCTCTCCAGGTGTTTCAGCTTCCTCCCACAGTCCAGAAACATTCATGTTAGGTTAAATGGTAACTCTTAACTGACCCTAGGAGTGAGCTAGTCTCTGTGTTGTCCTTGTGATGGACTGATGACCCGTCTAGGGTGTACCCTGTCTCTGTAATGATGCAGCTGGGATGCAAAACGAATGGATGGTTAAAGCCATTCAAGTAAAAATAATGTACTGGACTTCAAATTGTAGCACAATAATTACAATATGTAGTCATGCACAACTAGCACACTCCTGTCAGAGGATCTGAGACCTTACTTTTTCAGTTTGAGAGCAGCCTTCCTTGTTTTAATACTGTAATATTGTACGCTGTCACCACACTAAAGAGTTCCTGCTTGCATGCAAACATGTTCTCCTTTAACTCAAAAAGATTTAGTGTTGCACGTGCAAATGTCCTGTGCTCAAATTTGAGATCTTCTCCTGCACTCAGACTAGATCTGCTCTTGGATTTTAGACAGAAAAAAACCTAAGAGCAGAGAGTGAAGTATTCCAGAAGAAAAGCATCACTGAAACATAATTCTTATGGTTTGAGTTGTACTGATCTGTGGAGCCCAGTTAACCGTCGACTGGGCACACCCAGAAGGAGGCGGTGAAGATTTAAATGGATCTGGCTTTCTATTGGCTGGAGGAAGTTTGACAGACTCCTCTTACAACAACTCAAGAGTAAAAACAAACTCAAGAGCAAAAGTTTTAAGAGAGCACAGAGAGAGTCTGAGTGTGAAGAGAAGATCTAAAGTTTGAGTTCAGGAGATTTATCATGTGCAACTCTAAACCTGAGAAGAAGAGCAGAGTTTTGAGTGAAGCAGAACATATATACACGCAAGCAGGAACTTTTTGAGTGTGATGTCAGAGTTTTAAGAGAGAGCGAGGCAATATTTGAGTGTGAAAACAAGGAAGCTGCTCTAAAATTAAAAATCCCTGCCTTGATGGTGAAGTGCCCTCATTTCCGCCTGAGACCCGAGCCTCAGTTTGATTTGCATTTCAGATTTCCTCAGAGTATTTGGGGTTAAGAGGACCCAATATACAGAATGTATATTTTGATATACCTTTTATGATCTGTTATACCTGTTTTATTATATATGATGTAGATATGAATGTAATTATAAATTCTTCAGACTGCCTAATGGCACTGTGAGTGTCCAGTTACAAAGAAATTAGCATTTTGGTGCAGGCAACCAAAAATGTGAAGTCTACATATGAGAACGACGGCTCTCAGGAGGACATGGTGTTGGCCTACATGATGTAAGTGTGAGAGACATAAAATCCAACTCAAGATCTTCAGGTTGTTTAAACATTATTTTTCTAAACAGTCTGACAAGAAGAAGTAAACAAATTATAACGTTTATAAAAATGTTTAAAACAATATTAATAAGACCTTATTTGTTTCACACTTCTTATACAAAATGCAGCACAAAGTGCAAGTTTATTATTATTAGCTCAGGAAGCTGAGTTCCTTTCATTTTGGGGGTATTTTTGAGCTGATAAAAAGCTCATTTAAGCCCAACGTGAACCTTGAAGATCAGATTACAAACCACAGGATGACGGGGGTCACTGAGAAACGTCTGTCATTAAAAGACACTGTCACATAAAGCTTCATGTCATGGACAAATACACGGAGAGGAAAATGTGTTTATACATAAAAAATTTTACTGATCAGCATTTTTACTATTTTACTTTTATTTGTGTCACTTCTTTTCACTTAAACTCAATTCTGACAGTAGATTTAGAAACAGGAAGCATGAAAGGAAAGAGTAATTTGTAGAAAATCCTCTGGCATGACATGGACCTGCTGCTTTACCCATTAAGGATGCACCACAACCCCACAGTCAGTTATTCAACATGTGACTCCTCACCTGTAAATCCATGGTGACAAAGACATGTTGGCAATGTCTGAGATGGATTGTCTAGAGATTTCAGGTAAAATTGATGTGTCCAGGACCAGCTTCACGCTGGCACCTCTTGATCTGCTTCCATCCCTCATCTGCACCGTCAGCAGCTGTCCTTTCCTGGCGTGCAGCAGTGAGGCAAAACTCAGCAACAGTAAAGCTTTCCAGACCTGAAGAAGAGGGCACATAAGCAACCAGAAGCATTTCTGAGTACTGTAACTTAAAAGAGCATAAAACTAGTCCAAATACCTGCAGAAGAGAAAAATTAGATCATCTCTATTCTATTCTATTCTATTCTATTCTACAGTCATTTGGCAGACTCTATTATCCAAAGCGACTTACATCTGAGATTCTCGTATATTTTTTATTAGAAAATCTAGCATGCAAATATTTAGTGTTAAATTAGATTCAGAATTCTCTCAATTATTAAAACTAAAGCGGATTCACTAAAGAAACTTTTCAGTTAATGATTTAATCTTATGGTTTCTGATGAGAGATAAGGAGTGTGACTCACCAGCAGCATGATGGTGTTGCTTCAGTTTTGTGGTCCAGCTTCAGCTTTGAGCTTGAGTTTATTCTCCAGCACTGTTTATATGCAGCCAGACTGTCTGGGTATTTTGCTAAGATGTGCAGTGTATTTCCGCTTCATCTACCACTGATTTGGAAGGAGCGCATGTTGATCTTTACTTCGGATAAAGTAGTTTTTGTTTGTGGTCTATTTTTTTTCTCTCTCTCTCTCTTTGTTGACGTACATCTTCATTTCTTTTCACTCTCAACCTGATTGTGCAGGCTTCTTAAGTAGATTAATCCCCTAAAAGAGAGTTGAAAGATGACACCTTCATCTTTTTGATCTGGTGGGAAAACTTGTGCACTTCCTGTTAACTCTCGGAAAACAGATGTTTTTGCAAAAAAAAAAAGAAGAAAAAAAATCAAAGGTTTGATCGGTGTTGAAATGGAATCAGACAATTCTGAAGGGAAAATGGTTCAAGCCTCAGCCTGCAAGTGGAGGTCCATGAACTAAATTTGACATCAGTTAAAAGGAACCGCTTCAGCTACATTATCACAAGGTACAAACAGAGACTAAACATTGTGACCTGCCTCAACTTAATTTTTTTTTACCATAGTCATTCAGATCGTAATACTTGGAACTACACCTACGCTCTGCCAGCACCATCTAAACAGCTAGGTCAGAGAACTGCTGACAGAAGTTCTGGTAATATACCATCATAACTCTTAAAAGTGATAAGATCTTCACGTCTCAAGCTTTATATGAGTAAGGAACTAAGAAAGTGGGGCACAGAAGTTCTGGATGAAAGAAAGAAAGTTTCACAGCAACTAAGCAAAGCAAGACGGGGTTATTTGTGCAGCACACATGTACAAGACACTTCAAAGTGGTTAACATAGAGCATTAAAGCATTACAGTGGGGGCAGGAGAAGCATTAAAGGTACATTAAAGACAAACAAATTAAGAAATAAAGACCAGTTAAAATAAGACAAAATGCAAGAAATAATAGTTCCAGTGTGAAGAGTTATGCTTAGTAGAAGCAAATAGAAATGTTTTTTTATAATTGATTTAAAACTTATATGATCCACTTTATTGGTTTTAGTGAGGACTCAAGCAGCAGCGTTCTGGACTAATTGCAGCTGTCTGATGGACTTTTTAGGGAGACCTGTGAGGACAGCATTACTGTAGTCAGGTCTACTAAAGATAAATGCATAAATCCTGCTGACATCATTTGTTTAATATGTTCTTCAAGTGATAACAAGCCGACTTCACAGCTGTCTTAATGTGATGCTGAAATTCAGGTCTGGGTCCATGACTACTCTCAGATTTCTGGTTTGGTTGTTAATTTTTGCCTTAGCTGTTTGAAGCTGAGTGCTGACTTTTAATCTTTCTTCCTTGGTTTTCAAAAATTATTATTTCAGTTTTGTCTTTATTTAACTGAAGGAAGTTCTGGGACATCCAATCTTTAATTTGAGTAATGCATTTGATCAGTGTTTGGGTCAGACTTTAGACTCCCGGTGAGATGGTTATGTGGATTTGTGTATCGGCAGCATAGTTATAGTAATATATTTAGTTGTTTTTCATAAATTGAGCATATAAGAGCGTGTAGATGTTGAACAGCATAGGCCCCAGGATGGAGCCTTGGGGAACTCCACAACTTATTTTGTTCACTTCAATTATTAGTCACTCATAGACACAAAGTAGTACCTGTCTTTTAAATAGGTCTTGAATAGGACTTAGTGGGTGCAGCTGTAGCTCAGGAGGAAGAGCAGCCATCTGCCAACTTAAAAGTGGATAAATTCCAGGCTTTACCTGAATACATGTCGAAGTGTACTTGGGCCAGACATCGAACCCCACGTTGCCTCCTGATGTGCCTATTAGTGTATCAATAGATAGCAATAAGGTCACTAGTTCGAGTCTCAACTAAGGGCAGGTTTCCAACAGAACAGTGGCCTTTGTGTGTGGAGTTTGCATGTTCTCCCCGTGTTTGCGGGGGTTCTCTCTCACGTATCGGTGGGACTCCAGCATCCTCCCACCGTCCAAAGTCAAGCATGTTATGTTGACTGGTTACCCTAAATTCTACCTAGTGAGTGTGAATGTGAATCATTGTTAGTTTCTCCGTGTTGACCCTGGGATAGACTGGTGTACCCTGCCTCTCGCCTGTTAATTGCTGGGATAGGCTCCAACTTCCCGCAAATCTAAATTGGACCAACCTATCACATACAGACATCTGTTGTATTTTATAAGTTTTATTCTAGTATTCTAAGTGTACTGGCATTACAATTTCAATAAGTAGGCCTGGTTGAGGTCAACAATACACCCAGGGAGCACCACACAGCACCATCACAAACACAGATCAATAACATACTTTCTTTATAAACATGAATGGATCGGGATGATATACTATAATCTGAGAAGTAGAAACCAGAAGTGGGTAAAGGTGAGAAACAAGAAATGTGATGCAGCTGACAGATACCAGTGTGGTGAGGGTGTATTCGTGGGTAATTTTAGTACAAGAGGATGAGAGTGATGGTTCAAGCTCAACATTAAATTGTCATGTATTCAAGGTAAATTGCTCCTTCTGATTGTCTGATGAAAACAGAAACAAATGTAAGAGAAACAAACTAATTTCTTTATTGCTTATTCCAATAAAAACAAAAACAAACAGAATAAAATTAATCAAATAACTATGTCGTGGTTTCAAAACCAAAACAAAGCTATCTATCTATGACTTAATCAATTTATCGGAGGTTACACCTTAGCTGTGAAGCCATTGGTATAAACAATATTAATAAACCAAAATGCACAAATACACTAATATATTTTTGTTATTTATAGTACAAAATAATCAACTATAATTAACTATAAACATCTATCAGTTAGGGACTTAACACTATGGTCCAATTCCTCTCTATCTGATAGTTATGTCGGTAATTACATTCGCTCACTTTATCATCATCATCATGGAAATATAAGAAGCAGGGGTGGACTTAGAAGGGGGACAAAGGTGGCCACCTCATGTGCCACCTCAGGTGTATGGCAGGTCACTGGAGGGGTAGGACTAAAACGTCTTTCCAGACTTTGATCACCAGTATTACTACACCAATATGAAGTACATTTTAAAGAATTTTGCTAATTTGTCTTCCTTGAAAAATGTTGACATCTGGTTGCACATTTCTAGAAGAGATTTTGTCACTGTGCAAGTACAGTAACTTCAATAACCTGATGTTAGCGTGAAGCTATGTAGCAGTGCTAATCTAGTTAAATAGTAGCACTAATGTGGGGAAACCGTGTCATGTTTAGTTTTTAGTGTTTAGGGACTATACATCAACTCAGTTAAACAAGATTTTCACATTGGAGCGGAAAATTAACATCAAAGATACTCAAATAATACTACCGTGGTTTACTTAGCGCTAAGCTAGAGCTACATGATCCAGGTAAATTTAAACAGTAGGCTAGTAAGGCTGCTAGTTAATTTAAAAATCAGCTACAGCATGAAAATATGGACAAATATAGCCTGTAATCAGTCTTATTTTGTAAAATGGTAAGATGGTAAATGGTCTGTATTTATATAGCGCTTTACTGTACCTGGAATGATACCCAAAGCGCTTAACATTATACATCACCTTCACCTATTCACACACACAGTCACACAGTGATGGCAGAAGCTGCCATGCAAGGCTCTAACCACGACCCATCAGGAGCAGTTTGTGGTTCGGTGTGTTGCTTAGGGACACTTTGACATGAGCTTGACAGGCCGAGGATCGAACCGGCAACCGTCAGGCTACGAGATGACCACTCTACACTCACTGAGCCACGCCCCAAAAAGAAGATATAAGGATAAAGAGAAAGGGAGATATTTCGAAGCCCAGGCCCAGTATCAGCAGCAACAACCAACTTATCTTTCTATGGACCTTTTTAAACTTGTTGCAAATATTTCCACTTCATCATGAAGTCCTTTCTTATGTGACTTCCCAGACATTTACAGAGGAAGAAGGGATGCTACACAATGCTAAACATCACCCTGGAACTGCTTTTTACAGACGTGTTGCCGCCATCAGATTAAAAATGACCTTATATTTTCCATTAAACAGTAAAATGTCTCAGTTTCACATCTGATATGTTTGTTCTATTTAGAATAAAATTTGAGTTGATGAGTTTTACAATTCATTGCATTCTGTTTTAATTTTATTTACATTTTACACAGTGTGTGTCCCAACTTTTTTTAGGGATTAGAGTTTTAAATAAATTGTATTTACTATAACAACCAGATAGTTTGTACCTCATACTTGTGACTTATGACAAACAAAATAAGTTTTTTGTAGTCTTTAGTTCCAATCAGGCTAAAGAGTTAAAAGAGAAAGTAAAACTGAACCATTAGCTGAAGTGATAGACAGCAGACACAAACTAAAATTTATTATGTGACAGGAAAAAGGTGTGGGTGTCATGCTGATATGAGGCCTTGTGTACTTTGCATTCATTGTAATCTCCAGTGGTTTTTGTATGATATGAGCAGCTGTCAGTGGTAACTTTAGTCATATTAGGGCCACGTCATAGAACAAAAGGTTTCATTTTACACCTACAAAGTGCAGGTGCAGTGATTTGCTGTGTGGCATCGCCACCTAAAATGTCAAAAGCTGCTCAACAGAACTAACCTGGGTAGAAGAGTGAAAAAGAAATATGAACAACAAGGAGAAATTAGGCTGAACAGTCATTTTTCAACCAGTGTGTAGGTGTAGGAATGTTTATGAATGTCGGCCTTACTTTTCTTGAAGCCTGGATTCATTGGAGGAGTTTTAAACACTCCTTATAAACAGCAGACATTTATCCATGTTGAAATTGCTTCTGGGAAACTGCAAAGTTCCCCAGTGTCTTTTTCTGGCTAACTTTACCATAGGGCAAGGCAAATTTATTTGTATAGCACATTTGATGTACAAGACAATTCAAAGTGCTTTAAATTAAATATTACAGCAGGATGCAGAAAGCAATACAAGTGCTTTAAAAAAGTTTAAAGAAATACAATTATTCAAATAAAAACAGAAAGAAAAAGCTAAAATAAATAGCTAAAATGCAAGAAACAAAGTTAAGATTCCATCTTAAAAGAACCCGATCCAGATCTGGGGCCTTATTTATCAAGCTTGCGTAGGAACAAAAACCAGCGTACGCCAATCATAGTCAACTATTACCATTTATGAAAACCAAACTTGACGGGAAAATGTTCCTACCTTCCCGGTAACTCTGACCCTCCCGTACGAACATAATCTAGAGAAACAGGAAACGGTGACACCACAGGTCCAGAATAAAATCAAGGAAATGCTGTGAAATGTGACATTTGTGCACAATCCACTGTTACCTTTCACACCAGTCAGTCAGTCATCATCTGTACCGCTTATTCCATTACGGGTCGCAGGGTAAGCTGGAGCCCATCCCAGCATTGTTTCAGGTGAGAGGCAGGTACACCCTGGACAGGTCACCAGTCCATCATAGGGCCATTTTACACCACATGTTCGATATCAAAGCTGTTTGCAGAAATGAATAAAGGCACATTAGATATTAATTCTCCTAAGAGCCACGCAGGGGGCAACAGGAATTTCAGGAAAAAAGGAGAGGATGTTAATAAGAAGCTCAACCACTAAAACATGTTCTGTCTTTGTGAAACAAAACTTCTATGTTATAAAATCCATCCAGATAAATAAGGTGGACAGTCAGCTGCCAGCATGTAGCATCAGTAGAAAAGTAGCTTTGGTTCATTCCAGCATGACAGACGGATGTTCTACCGACTGAGATATCCAGCTTCACGTTCTGATGCTTCTGGCGTGTCTTTCCTTCTGACACTGCGATGACAGCATCTGCCACCTTCTGCCACTATTCTGCCTTTCTGACACCAGTAATGTCCACGCTGTGTCCACCAGTTACACATTTTTACCTTTTCCATCCTGGTCCATCAGGATCTCTCTCTCACAGCCATGGAAATGACGTGATGAATATGTATTACAGGCGTCCACCTGACCATTTATAGCCACCATGTGGGCGTGGGATGCCGTTCCCTCACGTACGGCCACTTTAGAGTTAATTTTGATTTATGAACGAAAACAGGTGTAGGACGTGCGTGCGTGCGCACGCTTTGTTAAATCTGAAAGTAGAAGTGCGCAGTGTTTCCTTTTTGCGCTGCAGACGCCGCCTCTAGTTTGCTTTGCTACGCACAGTTTGATAAATGAGGCCCTGGACTTCTAAATAAAAACTATTGAACTGCAGCAGAGAACAGGTGGGCCTTTAACCCGGATTTAAATAAACCGAGTTTTTCAGCTGATCTGAGGCTTTCTGGAAGTTTGTTCCAGACATGTGGAGCAGAGAAGCTGAATGCAGCTTCTCCATGTCTAGTTCTGACTCTGGGAACTGATAAAAAACTGGATCCAGATGACCTGCGGATTCTGGTAGGTTCATGCTTGGTTAAGAGGTCACTGATTCCATTCAGAGCTTTATAGACCAGCAGCAGAACTTTAAAGTCTGTTCTCTGATAGAACAGAGAAACAGAAATTATAAGCAACACTGGCCAGATTGAGATTATTGTAGAATCCTTTTCCAATCACCATCAAATAAATAACCGGATAAATAAATCATTAAACAAACCAAAACAAAAAGCAAGGAATTAGTTTTGGTGCAATATTTATTTGTCGTAACAGGAAGGAAATTTAAAATTCTCCACCCCCAAATTCTGGAGGTAGTCTCTGACAAACTTCACTCTCTGGGGACCAGCGTTGTCATGTTGGAGGATAGAGTTCAGTCCCAGATTGTGGTTATGGGATCACTGCTGCTTGCAGAACATCATCTCCACATTTCTCTGCGTTGAGATTTCCCTCACTGCCTCCACCAAAAGCTGCTACCCTATCAGTGCCCACGTCTCCACACATTTGACCCTATATCCAATATGTCCAGTTTTATTTTAAAGCTTTGAAATCATAGAAAACCGATTGACTGCATTTAGCGATTCAGTCTTTCATTTTTTACACTAAAATGAAGGAATAATGTTACCAAGTCAGTCAGGGGTTCATGATTACATCCTTAAACGTGAGAAATCTGAATAAAAACAGCTGAAGAAAAAGTCCATATCAAAGATGATTTTTATTTTTCTCAATAAACAGCTGAACTTTATCTCAAAACTTACCTATATACAAGTACATACCAGAGAAAGTAGGAAACATGACTGCATTGTGGCGTGGTAATAATACATTTTTCATTTAATTAAACTTATTCCACTACAATAAACCTCCTTTAACTACGTGCATCATTACTTTATTGTAGGTTTTCTCATCAGGACACAATAAGAAACACAAAGTCAAACATTAGTACATGCAAAGCGCCTCCACAGTGTTCCCGCGCTCCCAGTCCGTGCTACAATCCTACGCATCCTCCATCAGATGAGGAAGACGATGTCATCAGACACCATGACCTGGTTATCGTCCTGCATGCGAGCCAAAGTGCCGCGAACTTCAGGCTCCGTGAACCGATTCTCGCGCTCTTTGTTGATCTCGTCCATGAGCGTCGTCATCTTCACCGACTGGGCGTAAGCAGACTGGAAGACGGCGAACAGCGAGGACTTGAACTCCTTTAATCTGGTAGAGGAACAAATAAACGTGTTTACATTTCACAGCATGCCATTTCCTACCGAGCTGATCAGATGTAAGTAGGTCGTGCATCTTCAAAAAGCAGTCGCCCACCTGTCAGCCGAGAGCTCGACATCTGCAGCCTGTGATGTGGCCTCCATGGGCTCCTCCTCTCGCTGGGCCTTGGCTGGTTTAGGGGTGCCAGCCTGAACTGCAAAGCAAAAAAACAACCCCCACAATGGCTTAAAACCTTAAATGTTCCTCAGTAATATTCATTGTTTGGGTCCAAGATACAATATTACTTTATGAGCATGTGCTGCTTCATTTTATCCTTAGTGCAGCCTCGTTCAGGTCTCTTTTGCTTACTTTCAGGGACCTCTTGCTCTTCACTGAAATCATACGGGCTGTAGGGTTCACTGCCTTGGGAACCACGTCGCCCCCTGCAGGACATGAGAAAAATATTCTGATTCAGTCAACTTTATTGATCTAAAAAAAAAATGGACAAATCATTTGCAGATGTTCCCCATACGCATGCAAACCAACAGTGCAGTGGAAACATTAAAGTTAATCTGGATGATTCTGTAATTTATGCATTTTTATTTAAACTAAATTTGTTGCAATCGGTCCAACAACAAATCAAAGCAAATGCTGCCATCTGCTGGTTTCCTGGTGAAAACATGAAGACTGGAGCAAGAACCAGTTTAGTTTGAGCTTACTTGGTTTGTAATAGCACGTCACAAAACTCGAGAATTCTTATCGTTTAAGAAATGTGTATAGATTACATCAATTTTAGAGACTGCCTTTATATACACGTCTCACCTAAAAATCTATTAATCGACAACCAGATTGTTGAGAACTCAGAACTTCTAACTAGAACCAAGAACAGAGAGCCCATTACTCCATATTTAACACCTTTGCACTGGCTCCCAGTATGTTTTTGTAATAGATTTTAAGATGTTATTGATGGCTTTTAAAGCCAGCGGAGCAGTGCATGTGCATCAGTACCTCTTCCTCTGAGTTGTCTGTGAAAGCTGAGTGGTTGTTTCTTCATTCTCCTCATCCTCTGAGCCGGAGTCCCGATCCCTTTTTGAGCGCTTCTTCTCCTTGTCCAGAACCTGCACAGAAACCAAACCCCACCAACAGGAGCTCATCGACGTGTTGCTGCACAACTCCTCCCTTTATTTGGTGTCAGTTAACTCAATCTAACCTTCTTAAAGTAGGCGAACTGGACCAGCTCCACGGCGACCTCCGTGTCCTCCAGCTCCACGACTTTGCTCATGCGGGCCTTGGCGTGCGCCGTGGACAGACGGATCAGAGTCTCCAGCGTACGTGCCGTCACTGGAGAGGTCTGAATGGAGAGGAGACTAGGTCAGAGCCATTTTTCACTGAGGGGTACACCCAGCTTTTACCTCTACGCTCTGTATCTGCTCACCCGGGCGATTTCAGATCCCAGCTGCTCCTGGCTCCTCAGCCTTGAGTACTCCTCTGCGATGTGATTGGCCGACTCCTCCGTCAGCACGGGCGTTACGCCCTTGGCGATGTGGATGTACTTTCTCATGAACTCCTTGCTCACTATCTTATCCCTGCGGGGAAAGAAGCAGGATTTATCTTGCTCGTGTTTACTGGACGGCTCCAGATAAACAGGATGTTATTCTGTCCTACTTCTTCTTTTTGCTTCCATGCAGCAGGTTGTTGTGTTTCTCGTAGACCTGCAGCTCCTCCTGTTCCTCCGCTACAGAGTCCGGATCTTCTGTGGTCAGGACGTCCACCGTCCCACCCAGAGTCATGGCTGAGGATCAAACCCGGAAAAGACATTTTATTTTAGACAATGCTGCAAAATTACAGCACAAATTATGCCGTCTAAGGATTCAGTACCTGTTCCATCCTGCTCACGGGGGTCACGGTAGCGGTGCATCCTCAGCACGTGGTCTGAGATCTCTCGGTCCTGCTCCGGGTCCATCTGATCCAGCACGATGAAGAGGAGGTCAAAACGTGACAGCAGGGAGTCCTGGAGTCCGATGTTTTCCATGGGGGTTTTATACTGATCGTACTGCACAGGTGGAGCGGGAGAGGGTTGGAGGGGGGTTGGCTAACACGACTTTCCAGCAGTTTAGAGACGGATGCGCCACTCACCCTGCCGTACACGGGGTTGGCAGCAGCCAACACGGAGCAGCGGGCATTGAGGCGCGCGTGGATGCCGGCCTTGGCGATGGTGACGCGACCCTGCTCCATCACCTCGTGAATGGCCGTGCGGTCCATGTCGGACATCTTGTCAAACTCGTCAATGCAGACCACGCCGCGATCGGACAGCACCATGGCACCTGCCTCCAGGCGACGCTCACCTGTCTCCTGATCAGTTGTGACAGCGGCAGTCAGGCCGACACCAGACGAGCCTCGTCCGGTGGTGGCGATGGCTCTGGGTGCCGTGTGCAGCACATAACGCAGCAGCTGGGATTTGGCCACCGACGGGTCGCCTGGTAACAGAAATACATCTCATCTTAAGGTCAAACAAACAAATCTCTGAGCTGATTCATCATTACGCTCTCGGGGTGTCACGATTACTTGATTTCACATTAAATGCCACAATCAATTAATTGGAAAAATCCCTTAAATTGCATAAGAGGTGCGTTGGGGTGGAAAAGTTATTCTCTCCAAACAAATGGATTAAGTTATCCATGTTGGATTTCTTTAGTTCTAGAGAAGAATGGACCATGGTCTCATTGTGGAGGTCGGCTCACCAGCCTGGAAAAGCACGACAAAAAAATGCTGCTGTTAAAAAGAGGAAATATATCGTACACGTTTTACCACCTGCGGGATAACAGGCAGGTCAGTTTAAAGCAAGTCATTAATGCTACTAGTTACTAGTTAGAGCATTCCGAATGTAACTAGTTACCAGGGAAGTTACGTAATAGTCAAATATGTTCCCTTTAAAAAAGTGTTCATTAACTCTGCTAATATTTTACATACTTTCTACAGAAGTCTGCACACCCCATTCCTGCTTCCTGCAGCCCGCTGTAAAGCTTCAACTTAAGCTGGCCTTGCCTTACCATGCCAATATGAGCGGAAGAAGCTGAGGCAGAGGACAGAGGCTGGAAGATAAGGGTGTGTCCGGGGGAGATGGGGTGTAGGGGCTTTGTTGCCAGCTCAAAAGCTAAACTCCTTAGAGAGGCCAGAGTCAGGGGACAGGCTAACAGAACAGCCATTAAAGAGATGGTTGAAGAGGAATCACACCACCTGGGTTGCTAGGGTGAATAGATAACACCCCGTGATGCTGCACAACTGACGATGTGTCCCGCAGGTAAAGCCTTTTTGCAGCCATAAAGAACTTCCATACTAGAAGCAGTGCTAACTTTAGGGATTGCAGCATCTAGTCCTTTAAAGAACCTTCTTTATATTTCATCTAAGTGCCATTTTGTGTGTTTCTGTGTGTGATCCTGAGGCTGTGTCCGGAAATTTCATCTATCAGACAAGAACACTCGAAACTTCAATTATTATAAATTATATCATTATAAAGCTGAATATTAGATCTGATTAAAGAATGAAAAAGAAACTTAGAAAATGAACAGAAATATAATTCATTACGGTTGTCAAGGCGTTACCATGACATTTGACTTCCTCGGCTAATCATCATCACTTTTGGGGTCTTCTCGCTCCCCCAAGCCCCCAGTGAGATGAAGACGACGTCTGCTTTGTTATAGTAACGCACTGCATTTTATTACCAGTAACAGTGTTGTAACCATGGAAACGGTAATTAGTTAGCTTACCAGTAAATGAAAAAACACTGTTCCCATCAGTGAAGACAACTGATCATTAACCAGGTCACATGAACCGTTTCCCTGATGTTAAACTAAAATAGTCTTTTTTCCCCACTCATTCATTACTGTATATACATTTTATTTTATTTCTGTACCATTGAATGTTATTGTTGTTGTTGTTTATAACTCAGGCTGGACTTGAAACATAACATGAGAAGTTTAAAGTTGCATCATACAGATAAAAAAAACAACTAAACCAAAAGACAGCCCTTTTTTGTCATGTAGATGTTTTTTCTGTGTTTTTAAATTTTCCACTTGGGTTCAGAAGAACTGTTTCCAGAAAGAAGCCCCCCCAAGTCCAGGCAGAGGTCCCGTGGCCTTTTCCAGCAATCTAGTTAATATGTAGGCTCTATTTAGTGTTTACTCAGCACAAGAGATTTAGTTGAAACAAGACTTTAGTTGTTTTGTTTCTGTATTACATCAAAAGATAGAAATAAATAAAACTTAAAGACCTATAAAGGATTATTTCCCTGGCAATCGTACTAAGGAAATCTATAATGGCAACATCTGAACTGAGCACATGTGCATTACCGATGAGCAGGACGTTGATGTCCCCTCTGATGCGGGAACCATTCTCCAGCACCTTCTCCACGCCCCCCAGCAGCATGCAGAGAATAGCTTTCTTGATGTACTCGTGGCCGTGGATGCTGGGAGCCAGGGAGCGAGCCAGCTGGTCAAACACATTCTGATAGGAAGTTTAAAAAAAATAATAAATTAGCTGCTTCTTCAGCTGAAATAAGACCAGCATCAAGCGACAGCTGGACTGAGGACTTACTATAGATCGAGTGCAGCTGAATTTCCTGATTTTGGCCACGTCGTCGGCAGAGAAGTGCGGCGATACTTCCTTGCTCATTTGTTTGACGTGACACGCTATCATGATGGTCCTGTAAACAGAAGTTAGAAGAATGGCGACTGATGGCTTTTTGACTTTCCCAGTCTGAGCTGTTACTTGAATGTGTCCCACCTGAAGGTGCCGGAGGTGAATCCTCCCTTCTTGCCGGGCAGGCAGCGGTACGTCCCGATAACCTGGACTCTGTCTCCCGGTTTGATGAGGTCCACCAGGTCGTTGTCCAGGATAATGTCCACCGAGCGAGGGAGCTGGCCAGCGGGAGCCTTCTCTGGCATCTCCTGAACTGTGATAGTCTGGTGGTCTTTGTAGATAGACAGACCAAATTCTGTCTCCAGAGGGTTGTTCTCCTCGTCCTGTTGGAACATACCAAGTTTTTATTAGGGTGTTTTTCACAGTAAATCCCGAATATGGAATTAAGCGCCTTCTGTACCTTTGTGGGGTAAATGGCACTGGTAGGGAAGGCGTCCAGGGAGGTCATGTCTGTATACTTCCTCTCCATCGTCTTTTTGGTGGCTGGACAGTAGTGAACACTTCGAACTACTTTAGGACGCACAAGGGAGCCTGAAACGATGACAGGAAGGAAAATAAAACCAAATTATCATCCTACGTTGCTTATTTGTAGGCAACATTTTCTTGTGGTAAACTCACATTTGGTGACAATGCCCTCCACGCACACCATGCTGCCCAGCAGACGGGAGGTCAGCGTCCGGGGGGAGACGTGCTTGGAGCCGAAGCTGCCCTCCAGGCCGACGAAGAACTCCTCGTGCTGCTTAGCGTATGTGCCGTCCACCGCAGCAACCAGTTCCTTCAGAGCCCGCTGGAATGCCATCAGCTCTTCAAACGCATTGTTCATCAGCCTGAGAGAGAAAATTACTCTGGTAGCGTAGGAAGATTGACATGCAGGGCTTCTAACGTCATTAATTACTAATAATTCTTATTTAATAGATTTAGAGTAAAACCGAACCCTTCTCATAAAACAGTAAATGCTGTTAAGTGTCGGAGTCCTGTAGAATGATGGCCTTGCGATGTTTGTCCACTAGACAAACAGTGGACCGAGTGGAGCTTCCCGACAAGTTTACAATAACGTTGTTAAATTAATGACTCAGCATGTCTCCGGTTTCAGTTTAACTCTGTTTGCCATGTGTAATGGCGAGTGACACGTGCTTCGTTGTCGGTCAGCTTTTTTTTCTTTTTTTTTTACGATGCGTTGCAAAAATTGTGCTAAAGGCGCTACCCGTTGTAATGTTTTGGCTAACTGCTGTAAGCGAAACTCTTATTTTGAAGTGTGAAGCACCGGAACAGGATGTGCATGTAAAATGTTAGAACAATGAAAAGTTGACTTGTAGCCAAGAACCGGTTGTCATGGCTTTCTTACTTTTAGTAGTATTACCATTATATATAAAATACAACTCTATCAAACATGACATCTTTTTGACATTTGAGAAAAGCATATCTGGTTTTTATTTTGGTTCATATGTGATTTATTTCATGACAACAACTATATTGGAGTAAAGTAATTAAACATTAAAGGGCATCAGAAGGCTTAAAACAGCGTTCATATTTTTCTATTCCTTGAAGTGGATGCAACGCAACTATTTTTGACTATATATTACTTGATAAGCGTATTTTTAAAAAAAATCCATACACAAGTTTTAAATCTAGTCTTAACATAAAAGTAATAAACCAGGAAGGTTTCATTGTGATACGTGTTATAGAATGTGCCCTATTTACCTGAAGTGTATCACCTTGCAACACAAGAAGAAGCAGAAAAAATTAAGACAACAAAAGAAACAACTAAAACAAACCTGGAGCAGCAAAACCCCGGAGCCTTACTGAACAGAGTAGTAAAATTTATCTATTTAATCTAAAATGGTGAGTTTTATTTTCTGCAGAGCTGCACACAGACGGTCCAGATCTGTAAACATCGCTGCGGACATCGGCTCTGCCTGTGGAGGCAGATTGAAGCCATGTGTGCGGCATTTTCTTACTTTGAGGCCCGGGCCTCGTTGCGTCTCCTGAGGTCGTTGATGTTGACGATGAGCCGAGCTTTATTCTCGCTGATCATGTCCCGAACTTTGCTTTGATAAACCCCCTGGTCCTGCTGCAGATCGCACAGCAAAACGGACAAATTGAAACACATTTTCACAGCATCTACTAATGCTAATTATTAGCAATGCTAACTACTAAAGCTACTTAAAATGTTATTAATGAATTTTTCTTGGAAATGAATGTAAAATCTCGTAGCTCTTTTGTCGTGTCCGCGTGGCTTCTCGTTTCAACATCACAACAGCTATTTTAACCGGATTAAAGTGAGACTTACCGCATCGTCCAGAAAGTCAACGTAGTCTCTCTGAGCTTCCCTCATTTCCCGGTCATCTACGGTGTCGGTTGCCATTATGTCCGATTAATTATTTTGATCCAAAACGGGCAAATATTCCAAAAAACTCTTCGATGCTGTGCGCTCCTTCGCCGTCACACCACACAACTGAAAGGTTTTCCCGCCACTGCGTGCCGGGTGTAGGTTAAGCGTGCCGTGCGATTGGTAGTCACAGCACGCGCTCTTCTGCATAGTCGGCGGGTAAAAGTGGAGCCGTCCAATGGAATCCTCCAATCATCACGTGACCCCGCCCTCTTGAACAGCTCCCGCGAAAATGAAGCAGGAAAAGGCGGGGCTGCTGGAGACGGAAGGAAAAGGTTGAAACTGAACTACTTTCTCTTTATTCCATGAGATGGCGACATAAACAGGTTTCTCATTACCTGAGACACAACGTGACATCGTGATATCAACAATAGAAACATTTAAATGTTGAAAGCAACAACTGTTCCAGCAAATATAATCAATATTAAACTTAATAGCGCTCAAACAATAGAGCACATGTAAAAATGTATAACAGGTATTAATCCTGTGATCACTTTGCACAGTTGATAAGTGAGTTAGATAAAATCACAAGGTACATTCACTTTATCAGATCCACTTTGCTAGTACCCGGTTGGATGTAGTTCTGCCATTAGAACTGCTTTAATTTTTGCCGTCATTGCTTCAACAAGGTGTAGGAAACCTTCCTCAGAGGTTTTGTTCCATATCATCATGACAGCATCACACAGTTGCTGCAGGTTTGTCGGCTGCATCCATGATGAGAATCTCCCGTTCCACCACATCCCAA
>JBAMHW010000025.1:4440155-4450707 GCA_037177495.1 Rhadinocentrus ornatus | reverse complement strand
TGGAGCCTATCCCAGCAGTGTTTCAGGTGAAGGCAGGGTACACCCTGGACAGGTCACCAGTCCATCGCAGGGCCGTTGTAACCACATCTTTAAGTGAATTCCAAGAGGACAGGTTTCAGGAGAGTCCAGTATCAGTGCGTGAGTAAAAGCTAATCTTAAAGAAACTATTGTCATTGTGATATATGTTAGCCAATCTTACCATGTAGACTGAAAACAGATGGAAAGATAAAAGTATATGTAGTGTTTTAGACTAGGTTAACAGTTTTACGGTAAAAATTCTCACTAACCCCCATCATTACGTCTCTGTTTCTGGTTGCTTTTTACCATGGACTTCATATTCCATAATACCTTTACAATCCAGCATGTCTTATGTCAGATCACACCTTTTGAGGTGCTGGTAGGCAGATATTTGTAACCTTTGCTAAGAGCTTGCTATTTCCTGTTGTGTCCTGTGTTAGTGCTAAGTCCAGCAAACTGGTGGCTGTTTAATATAAAAGTATCAGACTTTTTTTTAAGTCACAGAAAATGAGGATGTTTGCTGCAACATTTTTAACTAATATAGTTTTTTTCTCAGTTGTGTAATGCTTAATGAAATGCGTTCTAGCAACAAGCTAGTGTACCCTGTGTCAGCACAGTAGATTCATATACACCTTCAGAGTTAAACAAAGAGGAATTATTTGTTCGTTGGATTGCTCTGTGCAAAAATTGTGCTTTCAAGGATATTGCCACAAATATTTGAAATTAGCCGTGAGCTGGCTTCCTGTCACCCGCTGAGGCAGTGCTATTGATTTTGCTTTTGGCCCCCTGAACAAACCTCATGTGGATCACAGCAAAGGGAACAAATTACAGCTGCGGAGAGGTATGGATTGCCTTTGGTGTGAAGTTTCAACAAATGATTATGTCAGCGTGGAGCTGTTAAACAAGTATTGGACAAGGGCGTTATTACGATGTGGGTGTGTGTAAAGATTTATGGGTGTTGAGATGTGCAGATGTGTGTGTGTGTTAGGGTGCAACAATGCAAGACTTTATTATACAGCTAAATAAATAAAAGATAAAGCTTATTTGCCTTTGTGCATGGACTATAATTATTAAGTTAAGAACAATCTTATAATTATTTGTGAAATATGCAGTTGGAGCTATGAAACCATTAGCCCCACTGGAAGCAAGCAGTTATGCTAGCATTCAAGGGGGAGGGAAACATGCATTCATTTTACAGTCACTGAGTACATGCACCCACTGATGCATGAAATGTTCCTGAAATCAGCATTTTTCAACATAACACATGCTCCAAGTGACACAACAGCTGGTCAGACTCCTGTTCATGTCCATATGGCTAGCTACTGAATCCATGGCTTCTCTTTTGATCCACATCCATCTCGAGGACCTCTCTGCCAGATTGTAGCGATGTGGAAGGCTCTCCTCTTCCTCTCTGCTTTGATGTCCATATTACTGAGACTCTGGCCAAAGAAAGGGCTGCAAATCACAGGTGTCCACGTTTTTCTGTTGTGTGTGTTTGTGTTGTCACCAGGTGCATTTGTGCTGTGATTCTTCTGTGAGGTTTATATAGATTGTATTCTTGTCTTCACTTGGTTCAAAATGAGTAGTTTCACATCCGAGTTTATAAATATCTTTCTGCAGCGGAATGCTCTGTCTCTCTGTTTTATGGTATCTGCATATGGACTGATCTTCCTTTTATAATAACATAAAACACAACCATAATTTGGAAACTTCAGATGTCTTTATTTTGCTAAATTTTCACCACTGTGACACTTTACCCCCTCTGCCAATCTGGAACCATTAATCTATTCAATTCTGCAATGGGATTGTCAGCTGTAGCTTGGTGTTCTAAGGCACAAGGTAGATGTTTGGTCCAGCGATGTTCACAAGTCTTTTTTACAAGGCCAAGTCAAGTCTCAAGTCTTTGACTTCAAGTCCAAGCCTCTAAGCTCGTTGCTAACATAGATGCTAACATTTGCTCTCATATTACAGTGACAGATAACTCCAGGTGTGGTTGAAGGTGGATGTGGTGGATCCAGCATCCTAGATTTTTATTCCACAGATGTTCCAGTTTGTTGGTCTTTTACTGGTGCCTTTTTAATAAGTTTTTAATATCCGAAAGTTACCATGATGCTGCAGCAACAGTTGTTTTCTTCAGGATTGTCAATGTTTTAACTGATTAAACGTGCGTCTGTGTGACGTTACGCCAGTGTTACGTCTGGGAAAATGACAGCAGAAAGGCAATCTTCTGATGCTACTTCCAGCAGGATAATGCACCATGTCACAAAGCTCAGATCATCTCCAGCTGCTTTCTAGAACATGACCATGAGTTCACTGGACTCTAACGGCCTCCACAGCCACCAGATCTTAGTCCAGTAGAGCAGCTTTGGGATGTGGTGGAACGGGAGATTCTCATCATGGATGCTGTCATGGCAATGTGGAGCAAAATCTCTGAGGAATGTTTCCAACACCTTGTTGACTCTATGACAACAAGAATTAAGACAGTTCTGAAGGAAAACGGGGTCCAAGCTGGTACTAGTAAGGTGGACCTGATGTGCCTGTTGAGTGTATAGTACAAAGTACAGCGTGAATTAGCAATTCAACAGCTCACCACACTGAGCTTATTGTACTACTAGAGAAAAATGTTCATGTCTGACAGCATTATTGTGCAGGAGTGGCTTCAAGCGCCTACTCCATAAACCACACACTGCAATTTTACCCTGGTATTCCAGCAACATACATAAAATAATCTATTTTCTAAAAGCATGTTTGGTTGTCACATTTATGGAAGGATCTGGACCTGATCGCTCCTGACTCATAGGGAAAGAGCACCCAAAGACAACAGGGGGTCCCTGAAGCTTTGAACATTAGAGCCATTGGGATTAATTTCCACAAATTGTCCATATTTTAAGGGGGGGGGGGGAAACAAGGCTCTATGATGCTTATTTAACTTTGGCTTTATCAAAGGACAGGACTCAACAAGAATACATTATATATGGTGAGAATCTCACTTTTGAAAGCCTAAAACCAGCATGGTTTCACCACAGGGTGAAGCAGGGGGTCCATGGCATTTTAGTATATGCATGAAGTGGGTCCCTGAGGAAATAATGTTGGGAACCACTGCTCTAAACTACTCGTTGCTTTCATAACTAAAACACTTGACCTTCTCAAATCAAACAGAACAAAAACTTTACCTTGTAGATTTGAAACTGCTGCCCAGAAACACAGGAATCCAGTTGCACCGGGCATACTCTGCATCCAGCTCTAAGCTGCAATCTGCAGCAGAACAATGATCCCTTTTTCTTTCAATACCTGCTTTGTGAGTGTAATTTCAGGACCCAGAGTCTATCGCATAAAAATGAAGAAACTATATCAGCAGTGCACTTTTAAATGCTTTCTCCATGAATATTTACATTATACTAATCTTAAGGCATTAAAAAGTATTAGTATAAATTACTAAATTGTGTAATGACCTTCTTCATGGTAGCAATACAAGCATTAAATGTTATGGAAATGATTGAAATACCAAGTGAATATACTGCATGATCATAGCATGGGAACAGGAAAAAAAAGAAAGACAGACTGTGTGTTAAAAATGTGTAAAGATTGAGATAAAAAGTTCCCTTCGGCCTGCAATGAGCTGCATATTTTCTGCAGTAATACAAACTGCTGCTAGAGGGAGGTATTGTTTGCATTACAGAATCAGCAGTGAATTACCATTTCCTAAACAGAAAACAACAATATTCACATGAACTAACATCAGAAATTGAGTCATTTCACAGGTTAGCCTCAAGCATGAAGATTTAGCCACTTTTTAGCTGCTTCTTTGAATTATTTCTTAGATATTCCACTGATCAGCCAGCAACCAGTGTGGTCACTGTGCCAGTTTCTGGCTAAAAATGTGCATTCCTGCGTTCCTCAAAGCCACAGGCATGTCAGGTGCAGAGGCACTGAGGTGGGGATGTAATTTAGATGTGATAAAACATGACAATGAGCCACCTATGGGGCTGTGTCAACACCTCCTTCATAACAGGCGGGATGCCAATGAACGGAGTCCCTCCCTAGCTTGCCAGAATGCTGTGAGGGATAAAAAGCAAAAAGCAGCTGAATGACTGACAGCAGTCTAATGTTGTGACAGAGCAACGTTAGAGCTACACCACAGCCAGGCAGCACACGATGTGAGTTATAATCAACACTTTGGATTTAGATTTTTGTCTTTTTTGGTTGTAATTCTGTTCATTGGATTATTGGTCTTTAGAGTGAGACATTAAAGTAGGGTAAATGAATGGGAGGTTTGTTACATACAGCCGTATACCTTTACTCATTGTGTTTTTGATTTTAACTTGGCTTTGACATTGTGTTAATACTTATTGTCTATTTCCAACAGAGCACGATGGCTCCAGTAGGGATGGTTGGAGATCTGAGTTGGTTTTCCTCTCCAGAGGTGGGAATCATCTCCCTAGTTGCCTTTCTCGTCCTTAGCATCACTCTTCTCGCCCTTTGTGCCAAGTGTCACAGGTGAGTGAGACTTGAAAGTCTGTTTTACTCTAGTACATTATAAGATAAACTGTACCGCATCATTACTGCATGTCACACCAAGGACTGAAGAAACTAGGACGCATGCTTCCATCCAGTAGAAAACAAGTTTTCTCTTGTTTGGAGTGGGTCACTTGTCTTCATCTGATTCATTTTTTCGTTTCCGTAAGGCTTTAATTACCATTCGTCACTCTCTGAAAGCACAGCTCAGAGACTTGTTAGACCTGATCGACAGTTTTTGGATGCAGGGTGTTGCCTGTTTGAAGAGAGAGGTGGTAAAGTACAGTATATCATTTTACGGCAGTAGCAGTTGAGCCAAACGTGGCGGGCTCAGATCAATCAGCTTCAAGCTTGATGCTTCTTTTTAGATCTTTATTTGAAAATTCATTTGTGCAATTTCAAAGCCTGTTTTAAGAAAGCACCTGTTTGTTTAAACACCAATTCCTCCAGATGTCTCACTAGACATACCACAGAGGCCGTTTGAGGCTCCTGCAGTCTGTTCCTGTACATTCCAGGGCTTCTTTTCACTCATAGGAATGAAAACCACAATCAGACTATAGTGACAGATTGGAGTCATTACTCACAACTCAGAGGACTGTCTGTAGATTTAAAAAAGGGAAGTGCACTGGTGCCAGCATGTGTTGATTTTTCTCAGAGAAAAGATTAAGTGAAATGTTCCACACAGGCGCTCTGATCTATCATCCTAGAAGGCAGATGGACAAGTGATAAAACCTTGCTTCTTAGAATTTCCATCGAGACTTTAATAATATTCAAGATCTCGTGTCAGGGACCAAACCAGAGAGACGCAGGGGATTAGAAACCACATGTCTCAGTTTTATTATAACGGTTATTTTTTTATAATACAATCAGTTTTGGGCCCATCAACAAAACAAACAAAGAAAAGATGGGTCTGTAAAGTGCCAAACATTAATCTATAAGGAAAAACAAATTAAACAATCAGAACTCTCCCAGTCAAAGAAAAAAGGAAACAAATCCCAAAACACTAGAAAAACCTAAACCTGTTCTAACACTGCCTGGGGAAAATGATGCCGTCCAGTGAGGGATCAGCCATATTTAGGCAGATCCGAAGCAACTGGGACTTCTTTCCTCGTACTGATGGGAAATCTCTTTTGGCTCAACTTCCTAAGAAGAACTGGCTCTTTTAGCTCCCAAACAGCTCTTAATTTAGCTTCACTTACAGCTTCTATTTTATCCTAATTTAGCAATTCTGAACGCTTTGTACGCTGTTGGGTATTTTTTTAAATCTCAATCTTTAATAAACATCGAATTTTTGTTAAAAAAAATACAGTAAAAATTTAATAATCTAATCAAGCATTTAAATGAACGAGTGAACACAGAACCACAACAAACTCTGAACAAAGTCTGAACATTTGACGCATGTAATTTAAATCCGGTTCCCCGTCTCTGTCTGCCACATGTGTACCTGGCCTGAACCTCAACACTTCTTATCTTCTGACAGTCAGACTTGCTTCCTTTTTTTTTACACATTATGATCCTCTGTCCCTAACCGCCTCCACCCCTACACAGACACAGACTGGCCTTTTCACTGTTTCAGGCTGAGTCAAGTGCCTGTACCTAGTGGTGACCTCCAGAATCGAGCCTGTTGTAATGATGGGATGTTCGGCTCTTTTCAGAGAGCCAACTCCTTTGGCTCCACTTCCAAAGAAGAGCCGGCTCTTTTGGCTCCCGAACGGCTGTTAATTTAGCATCTTTTTAATCCCCACAATTTACCTTAACTTTGCAAAAATGAATTGATTGATAATTACTTATAAAACCCGTTTGTGTTCAGCATTTATACGAGAAGCCTTAAATTTTCCCCCTTTGAAGCATTTATTCTGATACAAAACCACTTACTTTTGTTACTATTTTAACAAGAATCTTATATTGCATAAAGCAAACAAATCCACAAAACAGAACGAGAACCAAACTGAAAAAAGCAGCATTAATGTCCTCAGTGCTGGTTGGCATTCTGAAAAATAAGATGCCTCATCTTGGATGTCACAAGGGTTTGATTACATGACTCACTCATTAACGTACTCCCCACAACCCACAACCCCGCACCACCACCACCTTTCTGTTTTCACATAATGGTATGATCCTATGTCCTCACATGTGATTGATTGCCTGTCCATGCGGACCAATCCAAACAAAGCAGTGCCGTGGGCAGAGCTGGGGCTGAGCACTGAGAGCTAAACACGCAGTAAAAGGAAAAAAAACTGGGAACCGGCTCTCGGTCGATGCGATCCGGCTCTTCTGATTCACTACCAAGCATCGGCTCTTTCGCGCACTAGCCTGTTGGCTGCGTCATGCTGCAGCAAGTATATACACAGACGGTGCAGAATGTTGACGTGCACGTTTGCGTACACAGCAAGTATATTTCCAGCCCACTCCATTTGCACATTCTCACTAAGGCTCCACCATTTAAGGGTCGTCCCAAACTATGTACTGTGGAGGGCGAGTGGACCTTTAGCCCTCAAATAGCGAATGTGCAATGCTCCACATTCAAAATGCATTTTGCAGCTGGTGCGACAGCAAAATGCAGGAAACAGGCTTGAAATGAAAGTTCTGCATGTTTGACAGAACATCACAAAAGTTTTAGGAAGATAAAAAGAAACTAGAAAATCTTACTTTATGTTGTTTGGTTGGATGTAAGCACAATTAGCAGCATTCATTTATTTGTTTGGAAATTTCAAGTGGTATTGGTTTTGAAAGACTTGTGAAACTTCTTTAAAGTATTAGAAACATAATGTAGCTCCTGTCATTGTAATGGTTGCTGAATTTAAGATGTTGCAGGGATAGTGGTGCAGCTACTTTGTGTTGCCATGGCGATAAGTGCTTTCTTTTTCCAGTAAGGGAAGAAGGCTTCCCATTTTTGCACATCTTTTTTATACCCTTCCCCTCCAATTAAAACCCAAACTGACCAATCGCAAGGGGGTACTTCCGCGACAACCGTCTGCGTAGCAGGGGTGCACGTCAGGTCTGCAAGAGGTGCACGTCGAGCCTCTGCAGAGCTACGCAGCGCCTACGGCGGTGACGCGGAATGCAGACGACGCGCAAACATAAATCCGCGTTTAGTCTTTCCTCACATGTGATCGGCCGCATGGTGTGTCCATCAAACTCTTCCCAGCAAGAGTCGGCTCTTCTCATTCACTACAAAAAATAAGCTCTTGGAGCCAGTTTGTGTAACAACTTAAAGTAGCTCTATGTAACCTTCTGACCTTATAGATAAGTGTTTCTGACTTGTTTTATTGGCACAGAGACAGTTATTTTGTATTTTCCTGGAGAGTCCCAGAGCTGAAAAACAACAGTTCTCTACTTGTATTTCAGGGACGCTGCATCCCTTTATAGCTAAGTGTTGCTTTATGCACAGTGTCACAAGTTAGCAACTGGCTATCATCACGCTGACCGTGGCTGTAAAGAAAAAAAAAAAACAATACGACATTTTCAGAAGAAGAAAGGAAAAGAAAAAATGAACGTAACAGGGCAAGAGATAAAACAAGAGTCAACAGACTAACTTTTACTGACTAGAGAGAGCTCAGAGAAGAGACAGAATGCAAGATGGATGCTGAATTAATGCTGCCTGGTGCCTGGTGAATAAAGAAATCCGGCTTTTACTCATAGCAGTGAGCTTTTATCCTGTCAGGCGCAGCTGCAGGTAGCAAGGGATGAGAAGCCGAGCAAGACCAGAAGGTGCAGGGATGCCAGAGAGACAGGACGGTGCTGTCTCATGACAAGTAATGTTTCTTAATGCAAACAAGCTAGTGAGGGCATAATGAAGTCTTATGAATGTGTTAAGTCTTTAATGTATGGCTTGACATGATGTCTCATTTATTTAATAGCTCATTTGGGAGTTCTCTGATTCTCTGACATCTGATTAGATGGACTGTGGTTCTATTCTGTTATTGCATGTTGGCTACAAACCAGTGGATGTGTAAACATAATAATGCAAGTATTATGTCAGAATCCACATATAAAGTAGTGTAAAGCCAAATTAATCTATGCTAAATCTATATTAAACACACCTAAACCGAGGGGTAAAAGTAAGCCGGTACGGTCCGGTACTGCATACCACTAAAAGATTCACTGGCAGTACACAGTACTGGGAAGACTGGAGAGTGGCTGCCTTCTATAAAGGCCAGAACCAGTCACGACTGCACTATGAGTCAGACATCAGATCATTAGCAACATGCAGTTTTGGAAACTACTTCATGTGTTTAAAAATTACTTTGTTAGAGGCAGCTGCAAGAGCCCCGGAAAATGTAAAAAAGCATGAAGTGAGAGAGAGAGATAAAGGTTTACTTACTAAATGTACTTTTAACCAACTGGGAGATATTATGTCCCAACCTGTGGATGTACAACTGTTACTATTTAACTCAAGCAATCAGATTAAATAAGTTAACTAAATATGTGTACTCAAATAATCAATCATATTGACAAAAATGTACTCCTAAAAATATCAAATATTATATATATTTTAAAAAAAGAAAAGATTAACAGTCACTGTTTGTGCATCTAACTTTCAGCTTAAGCAAACAAAAAAAATGGTTACCATAACAACCTTGGCTCAGTGTATGGTGGACATCACACCCTGCTAAGACTAATGCTGTCCTGTCCCAAGGCCTTAAGAGACCTTTCAAATTGAGTTAAATATTTCTGGTATAGCCAAAAAATGTATCTCCTGTCATCTTCATTTATTTCTTTCCTTGATCATATTGGACGGGAATGCCCACTTTCCGTCCCCAAAAGACTCTAAACACTGGTTTAAATTAAAAAAGGAACTAAATAAAATACTTTTACTGCTATTAAAGCTTACTGGCAACCAACTTTCTGTCCTCATGTTTATCAACATGTACAACTGGTACAAGGGAATAAATCAAGTGGATCAGTTCCTTTTAAAAATAATGGCCCAGCGTTTCTTGACACTTTCCTTACAGAATTTGAGCAGGTCTCCTCATGGTGCAACTCAAATACATCAACATCAAATCGTTGCATTAGGAAGATTCCCAGGCAAAAAGAACTGTTCCTCCAGACCAGTTTCAAACTGAGCCTGAAGTTAAGGTCAACTCAAATCTTAAGCCTTTAAAGTGAAAGTTGTCACGTATTGTCAAAATCGGACTAAAGTTTTATTAAAGAAAGAATGTTGGCTCTACTTGAGTCTCAAGGCAAGTTTGGCCAGTTTCAAATTAATTTTAATCATGATAAATAGGGATGAAATCCATTATGTTTTGCTGAAGACAGTGTGTTCAACTGGAACTTGACAAGAATATTAACAAACTCATTGCACTGGTCAACTGGATAAAGTGGTGAGAAGGAAAAGAAGAGAGCTGATGGTAAAATAAAAGCATTGATAGCTACATATAGATGTATGGAGAAAATCAGTATGCATGAACGATGGTGGATAAGGGTCAAACGTAACAGAGTTTTGAGCCATGAATCAAAGTTTTACATCTAAACAGGTCTTTGCCCTCATTTAGATGTGAAACATGGACATGACACCGTTTGATGACCTCTCATTTTACTCTCTTCACATTCACAGGAGCAGCCGCAACGCCTATGATGTGAGCGGAGCCACGGTATGAACTGCTATCTTCTCCTCTGTCTAATGTCAGGTCTTTATATCCATTTCTATATATTCATTTGTCTCCAAAGAAGCACTTCATCAATGCAACTGTATCAATGTATAAATATAGCTTGTAGTCCTTAATGCAGTTCATTGTTAATTAAGAGCAATTACCAGCTGATGATCAGCTATTAATCAGAAGACCTGAGACGGGAGCTGCTACTGGCCTCATTACATCCAAACCATGAAAGCTCATTTCATGGTTAAAATTGATTGCACCATCAATTGGTTGAAATAATTTTCAACCAATTTAGGTTAGTTTGAAATAATTTAGGTAAATTCAATAAAACTCATAAGTTTGTTATTGATATTACAACAAATTTAGCTTACTAAATAAGTTATTAATTAGGAGAATGTTTACATATATATATATATAAA
>JBAMHW010000025.1:4429505-4440055 GCA_037177495.1 Rhadinocentrus ornatus | reverse complement strand
TTATTATTATTATTATTATTATTATTATTATTATTATTATTATTATTATTATTATTATTATTATTATTATTATCCTGACCACCCTGTAGCTCTGCCCCTGTCTCAGAATGACAGGAGAAAGCCCCTTCTCTCTAAAAAGAACACGGTGAAACAGCTTAGGTTTGCATACTTACATCTGAAACAACTGGAAGACAATATGCTTTGGACATGCCAAAAGAAACACACAGCATATCAGCACAAAGACTTTATACCAACAGTCAGCATGGTGGTGGAGGGATGATGATCTGTGTTTGTACTGCAGCTACAGGACTTGGACACCTTGCAGTCATTAGGTGAACCCCGAACTCCACTGGATACGAAAGTAGAGTTAGATGTGTCATGCAGCAGGACAATGATCCCAAACACAACAGCACATCTTCAACCGAAGATGGCTAACCTCCAGTCCAGACCTCAACCTGATTGAAAAGCTGTGTTTTTTAAGAAAGATGTGTGTAAATTAATGTCTTTAAACCTCAATGAACTAGAGTAAAGTTGTAAAGAAAAGTGTACCACAATTCCTGAACAATGTGAGCCACCGAAGCATCATACAGAAGCTTTTACTTTGAAGGGGTGGTACACCCAAAAAAGTATTTTTGAGCTGTAAACAAGTGTAAACACAGTATTACCTAAGTGGGATGAAAACCACAAATACTGTTAATGAAATCTGTATTTTCTTTATTTATTTAAAACTCTGGATTTTGTGAGTAAAAAAATAGCTCATAACGCCCCCTACATGGTAAAACCAGGTTTTGTTTTTCATGATGTAAAGCCTTACTTTGTGCTTCTCAACGCCTCGAGAAATTTTTAAAAACCCCGCAGCAGATTGACGGGTCCTCGCCTTACAGGCATTTAAAACCACGCCCACCAATGCATTTGAAGGGATGTGAACTTATGTGGTGTATATCTGCTAGTTTCAGACTTCTATCCTTTCACAGAGTTTCTAATTAAATGTTCCTGCAATGGGACGGATTTGTGCTTCTGAGGGGTATAAAAGTAACACTGGACTTTATTCTTTACCTGCTGATCCTCATCTGGCAACTTCCTGCAGCTGCCACAACCTGCCGCGAGTCTCCACAGCTTTCCAGAGCTGCTGACAGGCCAGCTAACAGCGCTAACGGCTCAGACTGATACGCTTCAGGACCACCTGGTTCATGTGTAGCTGAGGAGATTCAGCAGGGGAAAAGTCTTCCTCCTCAAAGACGCTCTACTTTGTGAATCTTGCTTTCCATCTTGCCAGCAAGCTGAGCTGCTGTCTGCCAATTATTTCTGATTGTGTATCTGGACAATAGACTGTATATAAAAGATGGACGGAGCCTCCGTGACGTCACCCGTAGGAATGTAAATTTTTGTACGAGGCCTTAAACACGTTTTTTCTGCTGTGACGTAGGTCTTTGTAACATGGGAGTCTATGGGAATTGACTGTGTTTTAGAGCCTGCCCTTAGTGGATGAGGGGTAAACTGAAATTTTTTGCACTTCCGCATAGAGTTCACATTTGACCGCCGGAGGTTGCCGCTTGATCCCGACCCGCCCACTCTCCGCTTCCTAAACACCCCACCTCCCAACCCAATCCTTGCAGTTTCAGGTGTTTTTCAAATTTGGCAGTGGGTGGAGTTACGCTGTGCTTTATCCCACACAGCTTGTGCATTTTGTTTAATTTTTGGTTAAATAATTAATAACACAGTCTAATATGCCACATGATCTCGCTCATCTGAGGTTGCAATTACCTCATTTCAAGAGCAAGCAAGGATCAGATGATATTTAGACAATATACCTTAGTTTTATCGTGGCTGTAGCCCCATTTGTTCTCTTTAAAGAAACTTTAAAGAACAAGGAAAAATCTGATTTTAGTTCTATAATTAATGCGTTCAGAAATTGCTTATTTTACCCAAGAGAGAAGAAGCCCAAAATACACATGATTGGCGGAGTATATCAATAACAAAGCCTCTGTATGCTCTGTGGAGTGAAACAAAAGTTTATTGTCACCGAGGGAGTCATTAAGGCAAAATTGGATCTGTAAAATAAGTCTTCACCAGTAGAACTCATCACAACTGAAGGTGAAATGGTTTTTATGGGAACCAGATTGCCTGTAATACAGAATTTACACACTGTAGGCTGCTTAACGTCAGAAGATTTATATCACCCAATCAAAGCCTGAAGTGTTGCTCTCCATCACATCCCTTTGCAGAACCTTATCAGACCCCTTTTCAACTTCGTGGCCTGTCTCTCTTTGCTTCAGTCCTAGCAGGAGCTGACAGCCTAAACAGACCTGGAGGAGGCTGGGTTCAGAGGCGTGGATGGAAGAGGAGAACCAGAGAAGGGAGAATATGGGAGAGGGAGGAAAGCATGCATGGGTGCAGACAAGAGCAGAAGCAGGAAGCCTAATTGTCTGTTAAGAAGACTTTTGTTCTGTTGCGCAGGCTGACAGCGTTCTCTTTATGTACCCGCTTAAAGGTCCAGCGTGTGCGTGTGTGTATGTATGTCTTTTACATGACCACTAACGGGTCTCGGATCACTGGTTATGAAAAGAGCGGCTGGTAACCGTTGTGTTTCTCCCTGTGGAACACGGCCGTTTGATTGGCTGGCTGGAGCTGTGCTGCTGCTGCAGGCAGAAAGGGTTATTTTGGATTTGTGAATGGAGGCCATGTGGGCTGTTGGGTAATCTTTTGCAACCACTTTCTGGGTTTGGATGTAAAATGAAGCTAAGGATGTGAACATGTGCTTTGAGTCATTAAGCTGTCATTCAGTAAAAGTGTTTGTGGTATGATGTGTTTAAAAGAGTTGAAAAGTTGAACGTTATTTCAAATTAAGGGTAATAAATTGACATTTAATTGTGTGATTTGGCAATACTTATACAGTGCAGTGTATACATTGCCATCTAATGAGTTTTTTTTGCCTCATTAGTTACTGGTTATAAAATCCTTCACTGTTTGTTGCCCCTGGGGCTCATATATATATATATGCACATTAACCAACGAAGAGGCCATCTCTTTATTGGTTTAAAGGGCTATGTACGCTCACTGGGATTCACTTCATTAGGTCCACCTGTTCAATTACTTATTAACCCAAATATCTAATCAGTCAATCACATGGCAGTAACTCAACACATGTAGTCATGGAGACATGTGAAGACGACATGAAGTTCAGACTGAGATCAAAATGAGGAAGAAAGAGGAATGGTGGCATGGTTGTTGGTCTGAGTGTTTACTGGGATTTTCACACCAACAACCATCTCTAGGTTTACAGAGATGGTCTGAAGAAGAGAAAATATCCAGTGAGCAGCAGTTGTCTGGACCAGAATGTCTTGTTGATGTCAGAGGTCAGAGGAGAATGGACAGACTGGTTGGAGACGATAGAAAGACAACAGGAAGTCCAATCAGCACTGGTTCTACCAAGGTCTGCAGATCATCATCTCTGAACACACAACACGTCCAACCTTGAAGCAGATGGACTACAGCAGCAGAAGACCACACCGGGTGCCTCCTGTCAGCTAAGAACAGGAAACTAAGGCTACAATTCACACACACTCACCAACACTGGACAATAGAAGATGAAGAAACGTTGCTGGTCTGATGAGTCTCCAGTTCTGCTCCACCTTCAGATGCTAGGCTCAGAATTTGGTAGAAACATGAAGCACTGATCTATCCTGTCTTGATTCAGGGCCCCAGTACCAACGTGGCCTGGTTTTACCACCACAGCCTACCTGATTATGTCCATCTCTTTATGACCACAGTGTAGCATCTTCTGATGCTACTTCCAGCAGGATAAAGCACCATGTCACAAAGCTCAGATCATCTCCACCTGCTTTCTAGAACATGACGATGAGTTCACTGGACTCCAACTGGTGAAACGGGAGATTCTCATCATTGATGCAGCCAACAAATCTGCAGCAACTGTATATCACTGTTGATATGGAGTAAAATCTCTGAGGAATGTTTCCAACACCTTGTTGAATCTATGACACCAAGAATTAAGACGGTTCTGCAGGAAAAGGGGGTCCAACCTGGTACTAGCAAGGTGGACCTGATAAAGTGGCTGGCGAGTGTATAGTACAAAGTAGAGCATGAATTAATATTCAATCAGCTCTCCACACTAAGCTTACTAGTGACATTTACCTAATAAAATGGCCAATGATTGGAGAGTTAAAGGAAACCAACTTAAATAAAAATCTACTAACTCAATTGAATGTAACCTTTAGAAACTGGAGGCTAAACATAATTTAAGATTTACATTAGTAGAATTGTTTGAGTGTAATGTCTCAGAAAGCAGAAAGGACCAAAACGTCACTTTATTGAGTTTTTCAGGAGCTTCTGATGCTGGACTTTTTTTTATTTGTCCAATCAGTGCAACAATGAAATCAATAAAATGGAATTTGATTAGATGATAAAAATAAATAATCAATGTCACAAGATACTGACCTAAACTTCAACAATAAATGTCATTCTGGAGGAATAACTCAAACTCATACATGCATACCTGGACAGGTGAGACACCAGTGATAACACCCACTGGAATGTATGATCACAGCAACAGAGCATTGCAAAAAAATTCCGGTAATGGCTGTGAAGATTGGCTCTGGTTGATATTTCCTCTTGTTTTGTGCCAAAGATGTCTTAGAATTTAAAAAGTATCTGAATGATGATGAATGATGCTAATTCCAAAATGTTGAATGGTGTCTGCCGCACATCTCTAATAAGTATAATAAAGACCAAAACAAGGAACATAGCTGAGGCATAAACACACATTGTAGGCTAACCCGGTGACGCTACAAGGAAAAGGACGACAAGAATGTAGTTCTGAAAAGAGGAAAAACTGGAAAATTCATACCGAGAGAGATGATAAGGTACAGATGTGCCAGTCAGTATGCTATTCTGCTGGGAAACAAGAACGGGAAGTAAACAACAGAAAACACCAGCAAGGTTCTGGAAAGACCAAACTATATTAGCTTAACCAAGGACCTCTGTTGTCTTAGAATGAAGAAAACAAAGAAAAATTAAACAGCGGTTTTAAGCATAGACAATACCTTCATTTACCTCCAAGCTAGCATGTTAGCCTTGGATTATACATACCCATGGTTTATAGATGTTTTATTAGCCACTGGCTTGTCTATTTACAGTCTTGGAAAGAGATATATTAATAATTGCTACAACTTTCATGTCTTTATGAATAATGACCAAGCTGCTACTAGCACCTGGTATGGCTACGTAATAATGTGCTAAACTCACACTTCTTGTACTTCATGTGAAAAGTTCCAAATGAAAACTTTAAACCTTGTATGTAAAGTCTCAAGCCAGTTTTATGCTGCTAAAGAAAAGAAATTAAACATTAGCTAACGACTGTTTTTAGTACAATGGTAAAGTTTTTTATTCATTCAGTCTTACATTGTATTACTCTGCTGTTGTCTCAGGTCGGCTCCAGTTCTGGTCTGCATTGATGGTAACACAACACCTAGCAGACATGTCAGGGCTGAATCTGGTCTACTTTAGGCACTTATGGCTCAGTTAGAGCACTGGCAAGATGTTGTGTGGGTCACATGTGGCCTAGGTATCACTTGTCAGCCTGGATGTGGATTACAGCAAGTACTTTGTGGACCAGAAGTAGTCCACAAAGCCTGATGGCAAATTTCGTGTGAGCCAGATGTGGCTGTCATGTGGCCAAGTTTTGGAAGCCACGCTGACATATAGTCAACATCATAAGCCAAAGTTTGGCCAAACATTTTTTGCTATCTGGGCTGTGGCAGTGGAAAACCATAATATGATTGTTTTGGGGGATTTACCCATGATGAAAATGGTAAAAATAACAGTAAACAGTAAGCTAAACCACTACTAAGTGCTAATGTCAGATTTACCATGTACCATTCTTCTTTTTGTCATTTTCTTTTACAGACTGATGGAGCAGGAGCCAACGGGAATCCTGCCACGAAGACAGGAGGATCCAATGGTAAGTTCTTCGCAAATCTAAGGACATTTTCCACAAACATTTAAATAGAAATTACGATTTCACTAAATATTTCTCATCTGAAATTTCCAGAACAGGAAACTGCAGGCTACTCCTCATGGCGAAACCACAAAGACATGCCTCCAAACACACTAGAGAGGGCTGCAACAACCCACTGAGCAGCCAGCGACAATCCAGAACACTAACCTCACAGTCACATAACAAACACGCCAAAGAAAACCACGTTTCTAAGGCAACAAGTCTGAAAGATGTTCTTATCATGCTCAACATCCCACTGCACCGGGCACCAGTTTTCCAAACTTGACATTGTCCCAAATGAACAAATTAATGGAAAAGACACGTAAGGGTTGGAGAAAAAGCTGGCCCATACTTCAGCTTCCATCCGCATCTTGAACACTTCACGACGCACATTCATTTATCTGAGCACTAATTAAAAGACACCTTTGTTGCTTCTACTGATTCAGAATTCATCTGCTTTTTCATATATTTATCTACATAGTTAGCACACTGATCATACTGAAAATAAGCCCAGTTGTCTTGATTTAACTGTAAGAATGTAAAAATACAGAGACATAAACAATGCAAAATACTGAAAGTAGGAAAGCCAGTGATACCAGTAATAGATTAGTTCAGATGTCCAGTCTTTGAGCTAATTATTCAAGGCAATAATTACCTGTTTGATGATTAATATGTTGAGTCTTTAGGAGCTGTGAATGTGAATGATAAGACAACCTGCTGGCCTCGGGATACAGATGAATCAAGTCATAATTTGTATCAGACCTAATAATTCTTTAAAATGTTAAAAAATTATACCTTCTATTTGCCTCTTGATTTCGATATGAACCAACAGAGCTATAGCAGATTGGCTTTAACTTCACTTCAAGGACTAGAGAGGGGAATCTGACCTGGCTTAGTTTCTAAGAAAAGCAGCATCTTTTTAGAGATGAAAACAATAAAAGTCTTTTTGTTTTCACCACCCATTCAAATCAGTTAAATGTGGTGTTTTTACAACACAGCAACAGCGATTACATTAGATCTGCCGCAGCTGAAGTCATCTTGTAAGGGTTTGCCAGTCAAGGTTAGCCCCAAAAGCTAGTCAGCCCCCAGAAACCCAAATGTTAAAGGTCTCATATTATACATTTTTTTAACAATTTCATATGGGTGTCAGGCAAGTGTATTACCCCAAATTCAGCCTCGGTCCTTAATTTCAGCCATTCCATAAGTGGTTCTAGTGCGCTCTAATGAGAACGGGCTGTTTCTGTGTCTGAACCTTTAAATGTTCATGAGTGGTGCCTTTCCACATCCCTCAATGGGAAAGGATCCGGCTTTCGCTGGCGCCCACTCAGTGATTTTAGAGGGTAAGCTCAGCTAGCTGGGGGGACGGGTCAATGACTGTATTCACTGCCAGGGGGAATGTTTTTCCCTTTGGGATGTCAGAAAGGGAAAGATCTCAGATTCACCCGTTTGAGCACACATTCGCTAAAAAGTGGAGCAAGCAAGCGAGAGAGGGGGCAGAATTTTCTAATTCTGTGGCCTCACACACAGACTATGCAGACACATACGACTGTGAGAAAACCTTTAGAAATTGAACTCTGCATAACATGGGACCTTTAAGATTTTACAAAAAAATTAAGTGTAAGAACAAATATCCTATCTTTGATCTCATGGCTAATTTCCACAAATATGACCGCTATAAGGCGTGATACATTTTTCTGTAACTCCTAAAACTGCTTTCACTCTACCAGTTTTAGATTAAAAAGGTTGCAGTTTTCAAATTCTGCCCATTGCACATCACTTCTGTTGCATTAATTCAAGATTCTTTTATATAGGTATGTTTTACCTTTGTTTAGATAGCTGGATTAACCAAAACAGCAACTCAAAAGGTTTAGGGGAGTAACTGTACATGACACGTGATAACTAAATTGACTTTTTGCTACTAATATTTGTGTTGTTGCTGATAAACTGAAGGGATTTTTCAGACCTTTCATTATGGATGAATGAATCACTTCTCTGTTTCTATTTTTTCTACTGTATCTCTCTTTTTCTGTTCCAGCAGCTGATGAAGCCGCCTCTGATAAAGTCTACAGTAGAATTAGCTTCAATGTTAACAAAGTGATTGATGGTGATAATGTGGGAGTGGGACTTGGTACGACAGAGAATTCAAAGAGAACTAAAGGTCATCAGATCTGAGTGTAGGGTGGAGTCGTCGTTCCTGTAATGCTTGTTGTCATGCTATCCCCCGCCATACTTGTCAACTGAACTGTTCAAATGAGACACACCCCATTGAGACACACTGTTGTCAATACCCTGCTTTTCCTGCCAGTGTACATTAAACACTAAGAACATATTTTGTCTATTTGTACTTTGTTAAAATGTGCTTAATATTTTAGCCTTGTTGCTTTTATGGTCATTAATATATATTTTTAATTTGATTTAATACAAAAATAGCCAGACATTTTAATTAATGAATGAAGGTTTTTCCTGTTTTAATACATGCTTAAAATTTAAAACATGTATAACCCTCTCACCCCTACAGCTGGTACAAAAGGCAGCTGCACGATTTTTACCTGGTACAAGCAAACGAGAGCACGTAACTCCAGTTTTACCATCCCTTCACTGGCTTCCCTTTCATTTACAAATCCATTTACAATTGTTTTTCTTTTTATGTGCAAGTCTGTTAATGGTCTTACACCTTTTTATCTCCCTCTCTTAGATCAGCTGACCAGATAATTTTAACTGTTCAGAAGACGTTTTAAAAAAGCAGAGGAGACAGAGTCTTCTCAGTTGTAGCTTCTTAAATGTGGTATGAGCTATATTGAAAGGGTCTATCAAGGGTTCTCTATGAGAATATGAGCTCCTATAGAAACCCTTTTAATGCAGAGAACCCTGCAGAGAAAAAGTTCTTCAAGGCCTAGTAAAAGTATGGGTGTTAGGAGATCATCACCCTCAAATATTTATGTTTTAAAAAGTATTTTAATGCATGTGTCTGGAATGCGCTCATCAATTTCTTTTACTAATTCTAGCAAAGTCCGAAATTTCATGTCTTGTCATAGACTAGGTAAATGTATTGCATTTGTTCCAAGACTGGCTTTTGAACCCCAATCTCCATGATAGACAACTGTCCTGACCAGTCAGGTGAAGACTTCAACCATGAGGCTGACTTCCGGCACCATTTTTACAATAGAGCCAATCAGTAGTCACAATGTAAATGACACAGGAATGCACAATGAAGCTCGCCCAGGAGGACAGAATTTTAGGGCATTAGTTAGCCTGCAATTTAGCTTAGCCCAGATTTAATTTGAACATAAACTTTTTAGTATTGCTTAATTATCATTGTATGTTTCATATAAAAAGTGTCTCCTTACTAAAACAAATAAGTTGTTTCTAATATTTTTCTACATTGTGCAGTGTAAAAATAATGATTAGCAAAGAAAACTGAACGTTACATTTCTGTCAGAGGGGGCAGGGCTACTTTCAAAACTTAACATATCTGGACCACAAAGGCTAATGGGAAATGCAGATTCAGCTGAAATTTAATCTTTTTTTTATTGCTGTGCTAAAGCTGTGCTTTCAGTTCTGTGCTTTAACTCCTGTGCTATGTTAACAATTAGACAATGTTAGAAAGTTCTGCCCAGTTTGAATTTTAAAGTTGGCACCATGAGTGAAACGTAAAAAAGTAAACTCAACTAATCCGGGATTAGGGTGCGCTGACACTTTCCAGGAGCTCAGTCATGGCAAGCACTATTTTCCTGAATGTTGACTGGTGATGTTATGACGTGTTCACGCTGAAGTATGTGGTCTGGCATGAGCTTCATTGGGCGTTACCATGTGTTCTACAGCATTGATGCTCATTGGTTGTCATAAAAATGTTTTTAGAAATCAGCCACATGACCAGTCATCTTGAACCATGTATGTGCCTTTTGTTTGGATGAATTTGGTATTAATGGAGATGGAATTTCAACCATGGATTTTTGGAGTTGATCACCTTGTTAGAGAACTGCACGCTGTGCAAATACTACTTAAACATGTATAAATTGTACACTTGCATTCAAAATTGTAGAGAAGTTCTAATTAAGTTCACCTGTAAAGGTCATTGTACATTTTAGGTCTGTTCTGACATCCTTCAACAAGTGAAATATCCTTAACTTTTTATGCCTCACTACTTATTCCAATCTCCAAGCTCCAATCCACCAAACCTACAACATACAGGCACCCAGTTCAATCAAGTCAGGGTAAGACAGGTGTGCCACTGAGCCCTCTATCTATATTCCAAAGGAATATATTGAATGAAATTATCAATTTCACCAGTAGGGTCCAAAAGTGAAACATTAAATTAGGTTAAAAAAATTTTTTCTTTTTCTAAGAGTGTAGTAGTAGCTCTTAGATACACCTTATGGTGCCCCTGGACACATAATCAGTGATGTAACCTGGGATCACAGGGGGTTTTGGGTCTTTGAACAATCAGGCGACCCAGCCATGGTTGATCAGGCCCCAGCTTGTGTCCAGGTAGCGCTACCTTACTTGCCACGCCTCTCCCCTCCTGATCCACAACCAC
>JBAMHW010000025.1:4416193-4429405 GCA_037177495.1 Rhadinocentrus ornatus | reverse complement strand
TGGGGATAACTGGTTCTGTTTCTATACTGAGGATAACTCTGGTTCTGGTTCTGTGCTGGGGATAACTCTGGTTCTGGATCTGTGCTGGGGATAACTCGTTCTGGCTCTGTGCTGGGGATAACTGGTTCTGTTTCTATACTGAGGATAACTCTGGTTCTGTGCTGGGGATAACTCTGGTTCTGGGTCTGTGCTGGGGATAACTGGTTCTGGCTCTGTGCTGGGGATAACTGGTTCTGGTTCTATACTGAGGATAACTTTTGTTCTGGTTCTGTGCTGGGGATGACTGGTTCTGGTTCTGTGCTGGAAATAACTCTGGTTCTGGATCTGTGCTGGGGATAACTAGTTCTGGCTCTGTGCTGGGGATAACTGGTTCTGGTTCTGTGTTAAGGATAACTCTGGTTCTGGATCTGTGCTGGGGATAACTAGTTCTGGCTCTGTGCTGGGGATAACTCTGGCTCTGTGGTGGGGATTACTCTGGTTCTGGTTCTGTGCTGGGGATACCTGTGGTTCTGGTTCTGTGATGGGGATAACACTGGAGCCATTGGAGCTGATTGGCCAGAATAGAACGCTGCACAAGCTACTAAACTAGTGACTAATTCTTGCATCATCTATACAACACAGTGAAGAAACAACAGAATGTGTTCAGTGTGAGGCTTCATCAAGGCTAATGCAAGACAAAAAGCTACCGGCGATCAATCCTGCCGGCAGCCATCGCTCTCAGGAGCAAAACAATATCTTCAGTTATCATTGTTTTATTTTGTTTGTTTGTTTTTGTTTGGTTGGTTTTTTGTTTTCTTTTTCTTAACTACAACATGGCAGTTACCCTCTGGGATCAATAAAGTATTTTTGTTTTTATTTCATTCCTTTCATAGCAAATGTTGAAACTGAGTCATTTTTACCATATCATAGAAATTCACGGAAAATATGAGCTCATTTTAAATTTAATGACAGCAATAAAGCAAGTTGGAACAGGGGCTACAAAAGGCTAAAGAAGTGACTGGGTATAAAAGGAGCGTTTCAGAGAGGCAGAGTCTCTCAGACGTAAAGTCGGACAGAGATTTTTTAATCTGTGAGAAACTGCCTCTAAAATAGTATGACAATTTCAGAAAAACGTTCCCCAACCAAGAATCGTGAGGACTTTGAAAATCCCACTATTAACAGTGTTATATAATGTAAATTTTCAGAGAATCAGGAGGATCTTTTACATTTTGGTGTTATTTAGTAATAATGCAAAAGCAAAGACCCTCTTTCCTGTATCTTGCTAAAAATATACTATTGTACATTCCTTTTATATTGGATCATACTTGGGCATTGCTTCAGCTTCTCACTTGTCCTCACAAGTCATACAGACACAGAGAAGTTTTAAAGTTCTCCATCAAATTGCAACCCCAACTTTTCTTAAAAAAACAGCATCAGGATGTTTTCAGGGAATTAATTATTTATTTCTTTATACATAATTTGTGCAATGTGAAATCGAAACAGATCCATTTTGATTTTAAGAACAGTGGATTTGTATGATCTCTGTATTGTGAATAATTCTCATGGCTCTTTTATGCGGTAAACATAACAACGATACTGAACATGTGTATGTTATTTCCCAAACTTCTGCAATACTTTAAATATGGGGAGACCAGTGAACGTAGACAACGTAGAGTGACATGTGGCCCAGAAACTTACCTTTGGTTCACAATATTTTAAGCATTTATGGGGGCTTAAAATAGCAACATGTGAAGCAAGGCACTCTTTGTACAGAAGCTCCTAGACAGAGCCAGCCCAGGTATGAGTCCCAACTGCTGGTCCCCTGCTGCATGTCCACCTTTGCTCTGACTCCTTTCTGGTCAAGCAACTTTTAAATAAAGGTCACTTTTGCTCAAAAATCCTTGAAATAAAAAGCTAGTTGAAAAAAGATGATGGTGAATCAGAAATTTGGTTGGACAAACAACTATGAAAAACTGTATATTAGTAATATTTATTAGTTTGTTTTGATGCAGATATTGGTACAAAGACTCTTTTGAACAGCAAGAAAACATGCATCCAGTCCCTTAATTATTCAAGATTATTCAGCCTCTTTTATTGTTGTTTTTCTGTATGGTACACTATATTGTTGCTAGTTAGTTGACCCATTTATTGGTGTTTTTGAGGCCCTGTAGTAAAGATTAGTGTATATGGGAAGGACCTGCACCTCATTCCATTCTTGACCCCTTTGTGTTGGATGCATACATCCACACATGCCATTCTCTTCCTCTCTCGCCCTCTTTCTCTTACCAGAAAGACCAGCAGGGCAAGGACAGGGTGCCTTTGGCTGTGTTTGACTGTCTGTAATGGAGGCTTTGTCTGAAGGAATGCATTTTTAACACATTTGACAGTACTTTTCACTTCTGTAATCCTGAGTGAATAATTCAACACTGAAGACTCAAAAGATCCTAAAAGCAAACAGAAGCGTGTTCACATGACAAATTAAGAGAATAAAAATGGCGAATGTATTTCCACTCTCATCTCCAAGTATGGAAGTTAATTATCTTTATTTTATATTGGGTACAATTAAAACAGTGGGAAAAGGAAAACATGTGTATGAGGGTGTAAAAATAATAAGAAGAATGATCTAATCTGGTCTTTTCCTGGTCTTAAAAAGGAGGTTAAAACTATCTCTAACAACAACACAACATTTTACAGTGTCATCATTTATTTAACAGACTAAGCCAGAATGAACAAGCAGTGGATAAAAAATTGAGTCCACCTCCCGATTCATGACTTCACGTAATCAGTCTCTGACATCATCGTGGAGGAATTTTGTTCCACTCTTCTTTACTGTGTTGCTCCAGTTCATTTAGGTTTGCAGCGTTAGTTTATACACAGCTCTCTGAAGGTCCTATCTCAGGATTTCCGTCGGGTTGGGGTCTGGACTTTGGCTTGACCGATGCAACATCTTCATCTTTGTTATTGATCGGCTTCATTTTACTCTAGAATACTAGATACAGAAGCGTTCATGGTTGAATCAGTGACTGCGAGGTGCAAATCAGGCCCAAACCATTACCCTTCCACTACCATGCTTGATAGTTAATATGAGCTCTTTGAATTTTTATCATGTGGTGCAGTGCATAGTGTCCAAATCATGTCTCAGCTTTGGTCTTTCAAGGACTGTTTTCCAGCAGTTGTTTTTTCAGATGCAACTTTACAATCCTAACAAATGCTAGAGAAAATAAGGAATGTCTCAGAGCATTGCATATTCTGACCCTGGGTTAAAGTTGCACAGATGTATGCTGCAATGAAGATGGACAGACATTTGTCCATAATCTTTCTCTTTGTAGAACTCTAACTTGATCGTAAACAGCCTCATGACCTTTCCCAGATTGATAGGCAGTAATAATTGTTTTTTTAAGGGTGCATTTACACTGGCACTGTTTGGCCATTTCATATAAACCCTGGTCCACTTCCCTGTATAGTACAGTTCATTTGGAGTCGTGTGAACACAAATTCAGACTCTGATCTGCTTGTTGCTTGTTTCTTCTTGGTCAGTGGTCATTTTGGGGTGTAACGCCCCCTAGTGAGCAGTTGTTGTAACTGTGTGACATTGTTCCAGCAGTTTGGTCTGCTTGAGTAAACAGCAGTGTGAAAGCACACCAATCCAAAGGAAGGTGTTAAATTATCCAGAATTCCACACCCAGTTGAATCCAGTTCCCTGGACTATTCTGGTGTGAATGCGCCCTGAGATAACTGGTCTTTCCTCCTGGGTATTTTGTTAAAAGACACTTCCACTTTTATAGATGCGCAAAAACTTGCTGAAGATCACTTGATCAGTTGCTTTGAATTAGTAGAATTAATGCCTATAGAAACAGAAGGATGTACATTTACTGGCCACTTTATTAGGTACATTTTAATAGGTGCTCTGATTATTAACACAAATATCTAATCAGCCAATCACAAGGCAGAAACTCAGTGCATTTGGTAATGTAGACATGGTCAAGATGACTTCCTGAAGTACAAAATGAGAATCAGAATGAGGAAGAAAGAGGATTTAAGTGACTTTGAATGTAGCATGGTTGTTGGTCTGAGTATTTCCGAAACTGCTGATCTACTGGGATTTTCACACACAACCATCTCCAGGGTTTCCAGAGAATGGTCTGAAGAAAAGATAATATCCAGTGAGCAGCAGTTGTCTGGACCAGAATGTCTTGTTGATGTCAGAGGTCAGAGGAGAATGGACAGACTGGTTGGAGATGATAGAAAGACAACAGGAAGTCCAATCAGCACTGGTTCCTACCAAGGTCTACAGAACAGCATCTCTGAACACACAACACAGAAACGTTGCTGGTCTGATGAGTCTCCATTTCAGCTCCACGTTCAGATGCTAGGCTCAGAATTTGGTGGAAACATGAAAACGTGGATCCATCCTGCCTTGTATCAACTGTTCAGGCTTCTGCTTGTGTAATGGTGTGGAGGATATTTTCGTGGCCCACTTTGGCCCTTAGTACCAATGTGGCCTGGTTTAACCACCAGAGCCTACCTGAGTATTGTTGCTGACCATGTCCATCCCTTCATGACCACAGCTTCTGATGCTGCTTCCAGCAGGATAATGCACCATGTCACAAAGCTCAGATCATCTCCATCTGCTTTCTAGAACATGACGATGAGTTCACTGGACTCCAACGGCCTCCACAGCCACCAGATCTCAGTCCAGTAGAGCAGCTTTGCGATGTGGTGGAGCGGGAGATTCTCATCATGGATGCAGCCGACAAACCTGCAGCAGCTGTGTGATGCTGTCATGTTGATGTGGAGCAAAACCTCTGAGGAAGGTTTCCACCACCTTGTTGAATCTATGACATCAAGAATTGAGTCTGTTCTAACGGAAAAGGGGGTCCAAACTGGTACTAGTAAGATGGGCCAGAGAATTAATTTTTTTTAACAGTTTCCGCATCATGACTTAATTTGGTACTGTATTTATCACATTTTAAGACCTAGTAAAAGCACAGTAATGTCCCTGCAATGTCATTAGGTAGGAATGTAAAGTATTACAATTAAAAATTGCTTTCTCTATAACATGACTGTACTACCACCTACTGAAAATAATTTTCCTACTGACATTCATGCTAAAATCGCTAGTTTTGTCTTGTTGAAATGTACTGTCACTGCTGTAAATGTTTACTAGGTACAGCTTCCTGCTCTGTAATCTTTTTATTATTCTTTAGTCTCAATCTGTCTAGTGCAGGCCATAACCAGCGATCTTTCGATGCTCCACAGTGTCATTAACGGATGAAATGTAAGCATGGAAGGAATTCTGTCTGGTGTAGGAATCAGATTTGGACTAGGCCTGGGTTACTCTCTCTGGCCGTGTTGGTGCTCAGACCCTGAAATCCCTGCTGACTAGATGTCTGGTGGAGAGGGTGCAGACAGCCGACACTAATCCGGTCTCTCAAACACAGAAACAAACACACACAGGCATGCGCTCTGCAACACACATGCAAGTCGTGTTTCATATGCAGGCAATTCATCATGTGATGTTGGGGGTTGATATCCTGAATGCAACACTGTCAGCTGTTTTGTTGGTTTTTAGGCTTTTTTCTTTCTAGATTAAACGGTAAACGGTGCTTGTAGGGATCCAACTGCTGATCTGTGTGCTCTTTAATGAAATTTAAATTAAAGCCCCTCCCCTAAACTGGATTATTAACTTGCATTTAAAATTCACATGCATATAGGATACATATACATGATTATTTGAGCCATTACTGACAAATGTATGAGCACCTTTTACATGTAAACTGGTATTTGTAACCAATGACACCTTTTAAATGTCTATTTGGATGTTGGTTATTTATGTTTTTAACGGAATACACGCCGGATGTTGATGTGATTAAACAGATCAGCTGAACCAACAGACAGATTTGCTTATGCTTTAGACAGACCTACAGACAGACAGACTGGATGCTGCTGCTGCTGCTCTGGTAACCCCTCACCTACATCATCCTTTTGTGCACGGCGCGCTGCAGGCTGATATTTGCGCTTTGCCCAGCTGTCACCCCCGGCATTGGTCCACCAAGCAGACACACGTAGGCGCGTATCCGACCAACCCCCTTTTTCCTCCGGCAGACTGTAGAGCCGGCGACCGGCGGGACAGCCAGGCAACCACGACCTGCTGCTGCAAACTCGGACCGGACAGGCAGGGCCAGAGGTCCACACGGACAGAGTAAGTAAAAGAAAAAAATATTCAACGAATTCGGGGGCGGTTTATGTTGCAGGAAGGACGGTAAAAAAAACAAAAAAAATACAGTTTCCTTCATGGCGGTGTGGCAGGGGGGAGGGAGCGGGGGTGTTTCTCCTGATCTCAATCTGCGTTGCCGGGTGGAGATCAGTGGAGGTACTTGGGGAAAGATGAAACTGACTTATTAAGGGGAATTTAACCGAAACACGTAATTATAATACAGAAATCAAACGGAATCCAACTTTGCGTGCATTTTATAAAAATATATATATATAAATATTAATTGACTCATTTCGGGCTCCGTCGTCTTTTTTTTTTTTACATTAAACCAAATAAGCCCGCTTATAATTACGTGTAAACCTTTATTAGGCATTTAAAATGTGAGCTACAGTCCATCGCATTTTCTCTCATACTACAGGAGCTCGGAGATGACGTTATTTTTCAGCTTGTGTTGTGTTTATGTTTGAATACTTTCCCCACATAGTGCAATGCCATCCTCATATCTGAATTGTCTGGCGGGATTTGATTACAATTAGCCTTTTTTCTGTTTTTACTTTGTGTTGTCTTTTTTTAAAAAAAGAAAAGAAATCGAGTTATTTTCAGCCATATTCCGTCGTCCAGGTCAGTCCCTCCCGGCGAAACTCGTGCCTGAACACGTTGTTAGAAAGGGGGTGTGTGTCTGAAGAAGCATAGCTCAGCCAATCAGCGGCGGCGTTACACCCACACTGTGGCGCTTGTTTACTACCAATACTCTGTGCTGATTGGTAGAAACAGGGGGAAAAAATGGGGCTTGGTGCTGCGTTTGGGGACGATGAAAGAATCGGAGTTGAACTTTTTTTCTTTTTCAACGGTCGTCGGAAACAGATTTTAAAGAGTAACCAATTGCAATATCTATATAAAACCAATAGATATGAGTTAACTGTGTTATAAAAATTAAATAAAGCCGTTGGTGTGGATATTATACTACCCAAAATAATATGTATGGTGTTTAAAACGTATCGTTTACAAAGCGATGTATGTTAACGGTTAGTCATTGTGTTATGTCAGGTTCACCCTTTTTTTTTCTTAGATTTTCTACTATAGTCATAATAATTTTCGCACAAATGCTGACAGCAGCAAATCTGATGTGAATATTTAGGATTGTAAAGATTAAAAACGTCTTTTAACTGGGTTTCATATTTTTCATTCAATTTTACCTTAAAATTATGACACGTATTTCAGTTTGCCTGAATTGTAATAGTTGAGCCCTGGTGATACTTAAAAAATTCTTACCATCTTAGATAAAATAAAAAGAATAATGTCATTTCTGGACATCTTCTGTCTGTTATGAATATGTTTTGATTAGTCATGTGATTCTTGAAAAAACTTATTTACTTTGACAGACTAAAAGCACCCCTAAACTTGCAAAACATAGTTAATTATGTATCTTCAGTGCTGTGCAGGCCTTGATTTGAGCTTTGAAGTATTTATTCATGAATACAGCATCTCCCACATTTTACCTCTACAGGCGACAGGCCTACTCAAATGTCAGATTTCGTCTGTGGAGTGTGCTATCACTCATGTGTTTACCTAACAAGACAACAAACCTACATCAGTATTCGATTTGGCCGCTATCTAAATCCACTCAGATTTGTTTTTCCCTCAGATTCCTCTAATAATTTCCAAACCTCCTGTGGTGTTGTTCCTCTGGGCTGTCAAGATGGTACGAGTGCACGAGTGTTTGCCAACAATCACTTGTCTGCAAAGCTGCCGTCTGTTCAGATCAACATATTTTTTCATTATTTATTCGGTGCGTTTTTTAAAAATCTTTATCCTCATTTTTAATGCTTTCAAGAGGGAAGTCGTGCAGATATTCCAACAAGTTGCATAAGGCTGTTTGTGGAGTAGTTTTACATAATATTAATCTTGTAAAAACTGATGTGCTAGGCTACTTTTTATCTCATGTTGGTGTCTTTGTCTGCAGACAAGTGTGACACTGCTGGGTCCCCCTCACTGTGTGCAGCGGCACCATGGCAGCTATGGGACCAGAGGACAGAGCTGGAGCAGAGACAGGCTGCCCGTTGGGAAGACAGGACGCCGTCTCCACAACGACACGCAGCAGCAACAGGCCTGACGTGCAGCACACTCTGGTGAGCTGGCTGGTTTAGTTTTGAGTGATTTGTTTATTCCCAGACGAAAGTCTTTCTTTTATATTCCTATAAATTCAGTTTCACTTTGATTAACTTGAAAAACATCTGTTTCCTTCTGGTGTTATAATAACTAAAATAGGACAAAGTTGAGGCCCCTTCCTTCTGTGTTAGATGTAACATGGTGCTTGATCCGATGCTGGCAGCAGCTTCCTTTTCGTTCTGTTTCACTGGCAGGTTGTACCGTCTGCGGGCAGGATGCCACAGATGGACAGGAAATATTCTCTTAGCTGCTTTATACGTGGCAACAGCAAAGCTCAGGCGGAGGGTATCAAAGTCTCATGTAAACAGCTTAACCCAAATAAGGCCTAAACACAGACAGATCCCGTTCATGATTCATCCTGATTTACTAGGAATAACATTGATGTTGAAGTGAAGCAGAACAACTCAGTAAACTTTTTCTTACTTGAGGTTGCCATTGCCTGTCTCTGTGCCCAGGTGGAGAAAGCGTTCAAAGACAGTGGGTCTCACAAGAGCAAGACCATGATCTGGGCCAACCTTGCTCCTCAGCGACAAAACATGGCAGCCACGGCTACAGGAGAGGCTCCGTACAGGTGGGAGACGCTGCAGCTCGTAGTGTTTCTGTTTCTATAACACAGAGTTAAATTATTTAGTTTGTGTTTGTCTTCAGCTTCAGGAGTCCAGAGTCAGTGGAGATGGATGAGATCATGGCGGCCATGGTTCTGACCAGTCTGTCCTGCAGCCCTGTGGTCCAAAGTCCCTCACAGACTGATCCTGGACCAGGTCTGACCCAGTTCATTTGTATCAAATATGAAACTGTGAAAAGTTATTTAATTTATGATTAGTTTAAAAACTAATAAAGCTTGAGTTGCTGGTAATTCCTTCCTTTTAATTGGTGAAAAAGTCACAACTAATTTGTTTAAATGTTAAATCTGCAGCTTGAACTGTTGTTGACTTGTGAAATTAAAGGATTTTGGCCCAGAAAAATCATCAAAGGTGGTTTTCATGGTGTCTAACTAATCTTACAAGGAACTAAAGCAAAATGCTTTCATAGATAATTATAAACCGCGGATGCAAACATCTTTAGGTGTTGCAAGAAAATGTTGTCCTTCACAATTTCCACTTGCTTCAAAAGAAACAAAACCAGCTGTGAAGAACATGTCTGAACAGCACAGTGAAGAAAGGCTTGGCAAAATGGGCTGCAGGTTCTCCAGAACATCTTTCCTTTATCTGTGAAAAGGTTTAGGACCTTTAACGAGGCGTTTGAGGAGCAGTCTTCTGTGGGATAGAATAAATTTGTCGTGGGCTTTTTAACTCTGCCCACTTTAACAGTGTTGCAAATGATGAACACACTGAATTAAAGCTAAGGAAAAATAATAATAATAATAATAATATTATGTGGGCGCCCATTATTCTGCCTCCAGAGGTTTGGGCAAAAGCTGGGCTGTCCAAGGACCAGGTGTTTGATTAGTTTGTGATTTTGGTAGTTTCAAAGACAAGGCTTTCCTGTGGACAGCAATATTCTGACTACTGATCATTTTCAAAATAATTATTCTGCATGAGTTGCAAACAGGATATGCCATTTATATTCTCCTTTTACGTTACAACTCTTAGTCTGATTAATGACTCACGCCTGCATTATGTTCACTCTGCCACACAGTGCCAAGATCTCAGCTCCGGACTTAAACCTTTAACCATCACTTCTTATTATAAAGGCTGAAACTGCAGATATAATTTTAGATAATCATATTCGCTGTTCAGGTTGGACCATAACTTTAGCTGATTTTCTCTTTTTTCATTGGTGAAGTACAACCTAATTTCCAAATATCAAGTGCAGAAAAAGAAACCCCTAAAAAGTATTACTTTCCAACATAAAGAATGCGTACTCCTTTCCCACACACTCTAATCGAGCAGGTACTCCTATCTTACAAACTTAGAGTACTAATAAATACGTCTGACTCCGTGGGTTGTCTCTTCCCCTTCAGAGTGGACTGCTGGTCAGTGAAGACAAGCTACTTCTCTCCTGTTTCAAGTATTTATTAAATTACATAGAATTAGAAATGTGCGGACAAAGCTCTGTTCTGGGTGCTTGTTATCTCTCCCTGGACTTAATACAGAAATGGAGTCTGCTGCCTGCTACAGCCAGAACTCCCTCTAACTGATCCACTGAACCCATATTTATGGTCTTTCTGGCTATACACAGTTTTGCTGACTAATGCTGGAGTTGTAAGAACAGGGCCAGCTGCAGTCACAGGTCCTGCGACCCCCATCCACCCGTGTTCTGTAAAACAAGAAGAAAGACCATACACAGACAGACAAGGGATGTCCTCTGGACTCTGGGACTTTCCTTAAGTGTAACATCTCACATCTTGTGTAGCGTTGTGTTGTGTAGAGTTGAGTATGTGGGTTGCACCCATAAAAAACTTACTAAATCTTCCCAGCCAACACCAAACAGCTGATTCTACTATTGACTCTTGTTTTGAGCTTCTGGTTTCCCAAGTGCTGCTAATCTGGTGTCTGATTATCAGCAGCTACATCATTGATCCTGCTACAGGGGTCAGATGGGATTATAGGGTCAAAGTGTGGAGAAGACGTGGGGAACGTCATGCTGATTGCTGCACAATAACTTTAGTGGAGGCAGTGTGATGGTGTGGGACGGCATCTCCCTCACTGGGAAAACAAGGCTTGTCATTATTGGAGGAAGTCTCAATGCAGAGAGATGTGGAGATTCTGTAACCAGTAGTGATCAAACATATCCACAGTCTGGGACTGAACTATATCCTCCAAGATGACAATGCTCGTCCCCACAGAGACTACCTCCAGAATGCGAGTGTGGAAAGGGCGAAATGACCTTGGAGGATTGGGTGTGCTGTTGGTACCAGAGTGGCCATCCAACAGCAGTGTGTGACCAAGCTGGTGACCAGCATGAGGAGGAGGTACCAGGATGCTGGGGTGTGTTTGGTTTTTCCATATGATATAGAAGCTCATGTTTGTTTAATGAAGAAATGATTAATTATGCCAGTATATCATATTTGTTCAGACTTCAACCATCCAGTCCAGGAAACGACACCAAGCAAGCGTGGATAGCAGAATCAGCAGAAGATGTGGCCGGTTGTTTTCATGGGTACAACCAACATACTCTGCTGCTCATCTTACATATGCAGTTTTATTTCCCTTTTAAATGGAGCTAACAGAAAAAGACTTATTACCAAAAACTGTTGTTAAAGCAAAAAAGGATTCTACCAAACACTAATTTTCTTAGTTTTTGCTGCTTTAGGTTTACTTAGTTCGGGTGAATTTCTAAAAGAAACCTTTGACATATCTGCAGTTTGTAGTAAACCCATCTGTCTGAGTAAAAATAGATTGCTTGTTGTTTATTATCAGTGCTGTTAGCTGGGAAGTGAGTAAAAAGGAAGTGAAATGAGCTGCAGCCATGGTAGAGCTGTCTTGAAAATGAATCCATGTCATAAGTTTGGCAGCAGTGCGTGAAACCTGCCGTTCTCTGTAGGATGCACAGAGGATGCAGCAGAGAGCTGAACACACACACACACACACACACCAAACACACTGCAGCTATTTCCAAATCAAAACGGAGCAGAGTGTCTGGCTTCGTAAAGAGTTAGTGCAGCTCTGTGACACTATTTGACTCAGGGAGATTTCAGGTTTTTGAAAGCTTAACTGGATGTGATTTACCTTCCTTTAGCTGGCTCTTCATCGTCGGTTGAGATGGAGAGCGGTGGCGGCGAGCTTTCAGACAGCGGCAGCAGTGGCTACTGGAGCTGGGACCACGGCAACGGGAGCCCCGCCCCCTCGCCCTCTATCACTGAGATAGACAGCAGTCCTGATGAAGGCCTGCACATTGAGCAGGAGCAGGGAGAGGAGCTGACTGCCAAAAAGCCAAAGGTAGATGTCTGTCAGTGTGGATGAAAACTGCTGCCTCAGAAGCTTCGCATGTGGAAGCTGCAGACTCAGTATCTCTCTGTGTTTTCTGTCCCCTCTTTACCCCACAGAGCTCTTTCAGAAGTGTGTATAAGTGTCTGTGGCCGAGTTGTGGCAAAGTGCTTACATCTTCAGTTGGGATTAAAAGACACATCCGTGTGATGCATCTGGGGTGAGCTGACTCCTTCAATGTTTTGACTTCATGTACAGTCAGTTTAATTTTTATAAGGATGGATGACAGTAGAACTGTCTTGTTTAAAAAGGAGCTTTTTGTCAGGGACTAAATGACTGAGGGGACGGAGAGAGCATCAATTTTTATCTTTAAAGATGGGTCCTCTAATCGGTTTACTTCTAGGGTGAAAATGTTCCCCTCACCAACCAAAACTAAAAAGACCAAGACTAAAAGTAAACAAAACCATAAAGATTTAGTTTGAGTTGGTTTTGTGTTTCCATTTTTGTATCTTGTAGGTGTTTTTGCATCCTTTTATTTCACTTATAGTCCTATCGCATCTCTTCATATTGTCCAGTTTTGGTTGTTTTGTGCATTTTCTTGTCTTGCTTTTAAATAGTCTGTATCTGTCAGGTGGTATTGCACTTATATGGAAGCAGTCCGTATCTTTATTATGGCCATTTTTATGTCTCAGTTGTTTATATTGTGTCTAGGGCTGCACGATATCAGTAACAGATGCGATAACACTGTTGAAACTTGCGATGACGATATGACCTGCAGTAAATAAAATAAATAAAGCTGCTTTGATGTTTCCTCACATGGAGCTGCACTGGCAAAACTCAGGCACATACGCCTGCTGAACTTTATAGCTTGTGCTATAATAACGCTAGTAGCGTGTTTTAACTAACGCTAGATTCTTGTAACTCTTCTTCCTAATAAAAAATAATTTGGTCAGCAACACAATCATGTACTATGGTGTC
>JBAMHW010000025.1:4395184-4409412 GCA_037177495.1 Rhadinocentrus ornatus | reverse complement strand
CAGGAAACGTTTGACCTCTGTAATTGCAAACAAAGGCTACTGTACCAAATATTAACATTGATTTTCTCAGGTGTTCACATACTTATTTGCAGCTGTTTCATACAAATAAATTGTTAAAAAATCATACATTGTAATTTCAGGATTTTTTTTTAGATTATGTCTCTCACAGTGGACATGCACCTACCATGAAAATTTCAGACCCCTCGAAGATTTCTAAGTGGGTGAACTTGCAAAATAGCAGGGTGTTCAAATACTTATTTTCCTCACTGTATCTGTAAATAAGTGCTGATTCTCCTCCAGACCTTTGCACACTGAAGACTAAAAGGCGTGGAACTCACACTGAACTGCTCATGTTTAATCTGTAAAAAAGACAAAATTTCTGTTTTTTCTCATCGTATACAGTAACGTTCAGTGAACGCATCACGTTGTAAAACCGACCCGAGTCGAACATAATTACAAAATTGTAAATAAAAACATTTCATTTCACTGCTACGTTGGGTTAAGATTAACATGGTTTAATCCAGGGATGTCCGGCTCTGGCAGTCGAGTCTTTCTGATCAATAATTGCTTTCCTCAACAGCTTGTTAAGTTCTGCTTTAACATGTTGACCCATCAGTCTGATTCAGCTGTGCTGCAGCAGGAAGCATCCAAACCCTGCAGGACAGCGGCCCTCCTCGGCTGACTTTAGACACTCCTGATTTAACTAAACTACAGAGCATTTACGGTTAGCATTAAAAGCAGGTGGTGAAACATATTCCACGCATTTCCTCCTTTCATAGCAGCTGTTTTCATGGCTGGAAAGCCGCCCTCCACAAACCTGCTTTATTTTAGTTTTTTTCTGTGTGTGATAACTTAATCCGCTTGTTTGGAGGGAACAACTTCCTTTTTATAATACCTTTTCTAATCTAACACAAGCAGCAACATGTGAAGGTCTGCAGGTGGAAATTAGCAGCCTGCCACCAGACATGCTTCCCTTTGGGGACATTGCATTGCTGGTCATGCCCTTGCTAAATAAATAATATTTATTTAAATAAATTCATGCAAATCCGTGTTCGTTCCACGGGAAAGTTTCACTGATCTATCGTTATGGTTCAGACTTAAACCTTGCATGGAAAGTGACAGTATTAAAGAATCTTTACAGTTAATTACTCGTGGTGTTAAATACAAAATAATTAATTGTGAAATTAAGTAATCAGGACAGCCATATACACACCCGTGACCTGGTTTAACCCTCTGAGCACATCTCTGTATGTTCTTGGGGGCAGAACTTTTTTCTCGAGGGGCTACGAGAAGTTTTGTAATTGTTCGGACATTTGAGGTGGGCGGGGTTAGCGCGGAAAGGAATGAAGCGTGAAGTTTTGGCTTCCGTATTTCCCCTGATGAGAGGCTGAACGGATAGTTATAATGAACAGCTGATCGAGGTAGTGAGAGAGTACGAACACATGTAGAGTTTAAAGACACACCGCCGTGTGCACAGCCCCGTCCTGCCATGGGCGAAGTTTCTTGTTAAATACAAAACAACCCAGTCAGCTGTTCATTGCACAGACATCCCCCCCTGCAGTAATCCTGCCTCGTCTCGGATGAAGCTTCTCGTTGAGTGTGAAATGACCGGACTACTACAACAAAGAACAAAGTTCTCGCTTCTTTCCGAGTATGTAACAAGCTTAACAACGTCGGGCTTGTACATATGAGGAAACTGGGATAACTAATCATCCTCATACTGCAAAATAATTCCAAATAAAGAGTTTATAAACTGTATATCGACCCATGTGATCGACATATTACGATGTCCCTGTGGGGTTGGTATATGTTGGACAAACCAAACAAACTCTGACAACAGATATCAGCATTAAATAAGCAATCTGCACAGGCAACAATGATTACGCATTTTCTGGATCACTCTCCTGACGAGGGTTTGTGGATTTATACTGGTTGAAACATCAACCAGAAGAGGTGCTTAAAAGAGACGTACTGGATATTTACTCCCAAAACTATGATGACAATTGAACTTTAGGTCTATATTCTTTCCAGTGTTGAAATTTGGAGGAAATATGGAACTGGGAATGACCTGAATAACGTGACTAAAATGATTTAGATAATGACCAACTGGGTGAAGTTGACACCTGTTTAACCTTTATAATGGTTGTATTTAGGTTGTGATTGACTTTGTCAGACTTGCTAATGAAGGCTTTGTGCTGATTTGCATCAGCGTATCTGTGGTGTGAGCTAAATAAACATTTTGGATATTGAAATGTGCCACACTTTTTTTTTTTTTATTTTATGTGTTACTGGTCAAGACTAAATGAAGATGGTACAGGGCAAAAATTTAAAGAAATATAAAGGCTTGCCTAAAAACTAAACACTTTCGGGGTAAATATGAATATTTCTTTGTTGGAGTGATGCAGCTGCAGCTCCATACCTCTATCACCTCATAGAACTTTATGTGAAGATTATCTCTGCAAATATCAGCTTTGACAACTTGGAGCAGAACTAACTTAGAGGTTTTAGTACAGGCAAATTAGGTGAGGTCTACAACATGGCCATTTTGGCACAGTTTTGAACCATCAGTTTGTTTTTCTTTCAACGATGTTGATGCACACTTGTAATAGTTGGAACTGGCAGTACCAAGTCGCTCATTCACTTTCACGCTACATTTGTTGTGGGAGGAACATTTTCATGAGAAAACATGTAGAATTTGTAGACCGTCACCAAAGCGGAAGATCTGCTTCTCTGTTCTGTTTTCTCCTGCTGCATAAAAACATCCCCCCATCATGACACTGCCATCACCATGTTTAACTGTGGAGATAAGTTTAACATGAAGTTCATTATATCTATTCCTACATATACATTATCTTTAGGAATTTTTGGTTCAAGTTTTGTTTAGTAGTCCACAAAATGCTCCAAAAATCTGCTTTTTGGTTTTTCGTTGTGGTTAAATGTGTTTGGACCAGTGTTAAAAAATGCAAACAAGTCAAACAATGGAAAAAGCTTAAGTTGTTGTCGTCATCATGTCTTCTCTTATTTACCTCCTTCAGGCGTGTAGTCCTGTCCAGGTATCTGCAGCCCCCAGAAGCCCTTGCAGCCAGGGTTGGACCCCTTCCACCACCATCTCCAGCCACAGTAACCCTCCGGTAGGTCTTCTGTCTGTCATTCTACTGTTTCAAAGGGTGAGGACTGGGTAAAAGAGGAGTCATCCCCCCAAAGAAAGTTTCTGTCTGATCATATTAGATCAGGAAAAAAAAAGCCTTGATAGAACATGCAGAAGCTGGCTGTCACAGAGAAGAGGGAAGTCATGTAGTTAACATATGTCTGTCCAAGAAATTCAGGTGCACTCAGGCTTCCACGTAGCACTTCACACGGATTACACCCTTACAATTGTGCATTCGCACATGTGCAAACCCACACTTTCTGTCTCTTCCCCCCCACACTGCTGCTGCATTTAATGTGTGCTTGTCTCTTCAGATGGTGAAACCTCGCTGCCGGTCCGTCAGTGTCGGGGAACAATGGCTCCAGCAGAACAGGCTGCAGCCGATGAGTGCGTCCCCCTCCCGCACTCACTGCTCCTTCAGGTATTAAAAGTTAAACACAGCTCGAGTCGGCAGCCTCGCTAGCAGCAGTACGTGGTTACTGTCATGGTTACGGCCTTAGTCATGCATCTTTGCATGCTAACGTTTGCTAAACTCTAGCATTTTAGCAGTAGAAGTACAGCTGTGGAAAACTCTGCAGACCGGCAATAAAAATCACATCTCTTCCATCTTTGCAGATTGCCTACGTGAAGCGCTTATAACCTCATTGTCTTTTTTTGTAATTTTGTTTCAGGAAAGGTCGTGGGGAGGCCAAGAAGTGCCGGAAGGTGTACGGAGTGGAGCGTAAGGATCAGTGGTGCACCGCCTGCCGCTGGAAAAAGGCCTGCCAGCGCTTCCCCGATTAGATGCAGCTGTACGAAGGCGAGAGAGCGTGAGAGGACAAAAAGATGGATGAGCGTGAACAGAGACTTTTATCAAAAAAGAGAATATAAATCAGGGCCTGTGAGCCATGAAGAAAAAGTTCTTTTACGTGTTTTTCTTTTTTTTTTTTTATTAATTTTTGTTTCTTTCCTAAAGGAATTCAAATGGACGTTTGTGTATCTTTGTATCTTTGATCCTGGAAACTGAAGTCTACAATGGTGCTGTTGACTGACTTTGACCATGTGATGTGCTAAGCCTACAATACTCTCCTACTTTATCCAAAGGTCATATTACTGCCCCTGTAGCTCCACTGTATTAGACTGCTACTTGGCTGTTTTCTTTATTCGAGTCTTCTCTTCCAGTGGTTACACAGTGGTTATTATGTACATTATATTGTGTATTTTGAGGTGGGTACGAGTATTTTATACCTTTTTTTTTTTTTTTTTTTTTTTGTATCGTCTTGTTTAGCCCGTGTACTGGGCAGAATGGGTTGTCTTTTTTTAAATGTTTTTTGCACTTTGTTGGAACATTAACTCACGAGAATAAGCTTCGTTTGGTTTGACTCAACCAAATTCCTTCCATGAAATTAGTCTCCTTCCTGCCCACATGTTGGCATAAGATTAATGGTTTTATCTGTGAAGCTTTGGAGTCATGGCGGTGGGGACAAGCATTAGGGGATCCAGTTTGTATTAAAGGACATATATTGTCAAACACAATAAAAAAAGCACTGAGAGTTTGCAATGCTTTTTTTTTTTTTTTGCATGACAGTCCACGAGAGGAATAGCAAACTATTTTATTATTTTTATTATGTACACATTTTGTATGAAGACTCACAACAATGGAAGAGATGTTAAATATGTGGAACGCTAATCACAAAATCCTTTGTCTGGTTTAAGTTTCACAGAAACACACACACACACATGCTTGTGCACACTTAAACACACTGCAATCACTCAGATGCTCATTAGCTAAAATTATATTGTTTAGTCAAACACCAGTAAACACTTACTATAAAGGTGCAAAATGGTGGATTTTGAGGAAAATAATGTGATGGCAAAGGTAATTTTTGTTGTTTTTTTACCAAGCAGAAGCATTGTAGCAACAACCACAGCAGACATGCACAGTTCATCCCATTATCCTGCTCCCAAATGGTGCATTACCATGGTGGATTCAAGGACATGGTATCGTTCGGCCTCGTGATTCAACAACACTTTAAATGATACTGGTTTTTTGGCAGCTGTGGGTAGCTGTTAGTGAGGGATGAGGGGAAACTAAGAAGGTCAAGTTGGGGAGTAAATGTTAGTTTAAACATCAGATATAATGATGGGTTTATTCCATCAGTTTGACATGTAGGCAGCAGGTTTTTTAACATACATGAAGTGGTTCTTGTTTAGAGTTATCTTCTGATATTTGCATTGTTGATCATACTGAATGATTTTATTTTATTTTATACTTCTCACAAGAGAAAAACTTGTGTCCAAACATTTGCTAATCCATAATTTGTTTGACCAAATTTAAAAAAGAAAAAAGTGAGCTGTGTATTAATTGTAAATAAAAGTAGAATATAGGATCTCATAAATGTCATAAACCAATATTATATTTACAACAGAACATAGAAAATATTTTTTTTAAATGTTAAGAGTGAGGCCTTTTTTCTTGTAAAGATTTTAGTTCAATAAAATTTATGACTGCAACACGTCTCAAAGATGTTGGGAATAGAGGCGGAAAAGTACCAAAAAGAAACAACTGGGGGGTGGGGCATGTTTAACTAATTTAAGGTAATTATCATCGTCTGGGTTATCAGAGCTCAGTTAAAAAACCTGCTTCTCCGGTGGTATAGGGATCCATTAGTAACTACACAAGTGGCAACTCCCACATCTGGGAACGCAGCATCAATTCTGAAAAGTAAACGCAGGTTTAAAGCTACATCTGCTCCCATCCAGACATCTCTCAGTGAAAGCCTTGCTTAATTCAGCAAGACAAAGCTAAACCCCATTCAGAATCTATTACATCTGTGGACATCTGGGCTAGCTTGACTGCTGTCCAGTGCAACAACACAGAAGATGAAAGACTGTTGGGCTGCTATCATCCTCGACCAGACAGGAAACATTCCTCCATCAAAGGTCCAGCAACTGGTCTCCGTGGCTTCTAAATGTTTGCAGACTGTAATTAAAAGAAATGTTACAGAGTGACAAACATGGCATTGTCACAATCTTATGAGACATGTTGCCATCAAATCAAGATGAGCTAATATTCCTTATGAGACTTGTAAAATGTCTAATTTTTGTGTTTTATTTGTTCTGTTGGGAATAAAATGTTGGCTTATTACATCTGCAAGTCAATGCATCCAGTTTTTATCTACATTTTATGCAGCACCCCAAGTTTATATTTGATTAAAATCTGCTTTATCACACTTAATACAATCCCTCTTCACAATGCCTTTCTCATGTATCTCTACATTACCACTGAGATTATTTAGACAAGTTTTTTTACGTTTAAAACATTTTTGAAAGGGCTGCAACAAAGCTTTACACCTTAAACCAAAATAACTAGTTTAGTCATTTCTTTCACATTTACTTTAATTTTCTAATATCAGTTTACAGGAGGAGAATTATCCTACGTTAGTTATGATCAAACTGATCCCTACTGTGTCCAAGAGGAGCAACCTTGTTCCTCTAACACTAGAGGGCAGTTTTGTTCCATTTTGAGGAGCTCATTGGATCCTGTTGTTCATCTCGGACAGAAACTCATCACTTGTGAGATTTGCTATTAAGAAAAATCCACTTTCTGGCCAAAATCTGAATAGAATAGTAAAGTCTTTTTTGGCAGGACTAATTAGCTAGGCTTTTTGGAGGAATGACGCTGAGTTTTGTTAAGTTTATAAAGTTCAGAAAATCAATTTTTATCTCTATTGTTTTTAATTAATTAAATCTCATAAGCAGAACATTGGTTTCTCATACCAGTAATTAGCAGTTTGTGCTTCAGCAGTCACACTATCCAACTGTCATCTGACTGGACTATCTTGCAAAGAAAATGCTGATCAACTAATTTAATGATGCTTCTGCTCTGACATTTGGGCAACCTAGCAATTATAGTCCAGAATTATCTGTATCAGATTAGTTTAGTCCCAAATCTATAAATACTTTTTAAAAAGGGGAAACCTTTATCGTGGTGGTTACATACAGTATATAAGTCCATTTCCCATCTATTCCACAGAGTGCAGAAGCCATGACTTGTGTCCCATCCACACATGTATGAAAGTGCATTCAACATGATTTTAATTAACACACCCTAGGTTCTGAAAAACCTCACAGTCAGCCAGTTTTCCAATCTCATTTGGCCACATTTATTATACCGACACACAAAAATATATTCAATTGCATTTCTCTAATTCTTTTACTTCACAGAACGGCATGTTTAAGAAGAGGGACATCACGGTCAAAACATTCTTTGTTACTGAGAGACACAGAGAGGTGCAGAGATATGGAGTCTGTTGTTCTGATCACAATGCTGACGTCACAGTTCGAACTGAAGGAGTTGCTGATAAAAATGATTAACAGGTTGAGGTAACCGGGGCAGGACTCTGTGACGGCAACAGAAACACATTACAGTTTGTTTTGCCTCCAAACCCGAGTCATGGGGGTGTTGTTAAACCTGCCACTACGGCTGCTCCTCATGCCCAGGTACTGCCTGAGCAGCTGGTTCACCCGTTTCTGACTGTTCCATTTGCGGGCAGACTTCCGGACACCTATGAACCCACCGTAGCGCTTTTGTAGGGGCCTCATGGGTGAGCCAATCAGCTTCCTGTATCCATGACGTCCCCTCTGAAAGCCACCAAAGCGCTTGGATAAGGTGATACCCTCTAAGCTGTCATCCTGGTCCCCGTCTAACTGACTGTCACTCTCCACATTCCTCTCCTCCCTTTGCTTCCTCTCTTTATCTGCCAGATCCAGACCCTCCAGGCTCTCCCCCTCCTCCAAGGATTCCAGCAGCGATGAGTCATACTGGACACTGCGCTGCTCAAAGGGTGTCTCATCCTCATCCTCCTCTTGGAAATGCTTTGTGGCTGCAGGCTTCAGCAGCTCATTGTCAGAGTTCAGGTCAAGAGGGGTCAACTCAAGCTCCTCTCCTGTTCTCTTGAACAAAGCGCCCCCCTCAGGAGAAGAAGGACGGTGCGATAGCTTTATAGCATGTTTGCACACTTCCCATGTAAGCGAAGAGGTGGCATGTCCCTCACACTCCAGCAGACACACCTGCAGTGGGAAAAGAGTGAATGATGTTATCCATACTTATGCTACTTGTAAAAACTTTTTAAAAACTGGTAGATTAAAGCAGCGATCAGATCTTATTAGACCTAATGAGAAAACTGGAAGTTAGTCCAAATGACTATAGAGCAATTTAGTCCACAGATGGCAGCATGAAGGATAACACAGAGGAAGTAGCATTAAGTACTCAAATTTTATTTGAAAGTATGGTATTTAAAACCTATCACAGTTTTATTAGTTTTTCATCAAGGACAACAGAAATAATAAAACCTCAAAAAGGTTGTATCAAGGACGAAGCACCAAGCAGAAAGCTGTCAGTGAACAGTAAGACTTTATAGAGAAATCCCTGTCACATCCAGGATTTGAGGTTTACTCAAAAGACAGAACTGAAAGCAGAAATGGTTTTATATTTGTAGGGCTGAATAAAAACAGAGAGACAGATGAAAGAAAGAAAGGGAATCCTACTCAGCTACCTACATACATAAAAATCCACCTTTATGGGGTCTGAATTTATGTCCCCTATCTTTTCTTACAAAAATGTTTGCTAATCGGTTGTTAGCATTAGCACAATAATGTACATACACTAATGTTTGCGAATGTGTTAACTTTAGCACGCAAATCCTAACACACTAGTGTTTGGTAATGTGTTAGCATTACAATTCTAATGCTAATACATTATTTATTACTGTGTTAGTATTAGCACACTAATGCTAATACACCAGTGTTTGCTTTTGCATTATCATTAGCATAAGAACACTTACACTTGCTAATGTGCTAACAAAGACACACAGAATGCTAGAAGTACTCTTCTTTCTGTTCACCTAATGAAATGAAGCGCTCCTTTTAGCTCTGTAGTATATTGAAGTCAAGAACTGCCATTACAGTGATCATACATCAACAAAAAAGGCAAGGTAACAAACACATATAAAAAATTCATTCATATTTGTCTGTTTATAAATTAATATCCACAAATATTCCCTATGCCACAAAAACATGGCATATAATCACACTTTTTCTCAACAAGACCAAATATCTTGTGTCGTAGGAGTTAATGAGTCTTGCCCCCCTTGTGTTTAGCTTGTAGGGAAGGTTATGTAGCAATATGAAATGTCCATCATTCAACAAATGGGGCATCTGCTACCGCAAGATGATTGACAGCACAAAATTGAAAGACATTACAAACTGGCTTGAAGGGCAGCAGGTAAATGATGTCCTTTGGCAATAACTCTTTATTTCTGATTGACTCTTCAACTTGCATGATGTTTTTGCTCCTGAAATTCTACAAGTTTCAGAACTTAACTTTTTTATATATAGAATAAAGTTATGCTGAAGTTTTAATGACTTTCCTGTCTTATTATCATCACACTTGACAGTCTGATTTCATGCCCGAACTCCCATGATGGCCCACAACCTCACCAGTATAGAGATCAGGATGTGATTGTTATTTGCATTTCTCTGCATTCTTATGACCCCCAATAACATTTTCAATTTTTTTTCTTTCTTTTTTTTCTCCTGGTCACTTAATATTTGACATTTATTTTTTTGCAAATGCTAAGAACATCAAACTATTGCAGCTTCTCATAAACAGAGAAAACGGATAACTTTTTAATAATAAAATAAGATATTCTTTATATCTAAATAAATACATATTAAATTCAGATGTATTTATCTGAAAATAGGCCACTACCGTGACGCAACAGAGATTTATTCATCTGCATCTCTCCCCTTCTCTCCTTTCATAAACTTCTGAGCTCTTCGAGTTAAATTTCAGTTTAAGCTAAGAAGCAAATCCCATTTACTCATCAAATCTCGCTCAAACAAGATAAATTGCATTGTTATCGGAAAACCTGCTCACATCAAAGGAACGGTAGAAGAGGGAGTTCCGTTGCCAATCTATCAGCGGAAATTAATTATCCGTCGTAAATTAAATGAGCACACCAGGGGGTTCTCCACATCAGATCAATGGAGCAATCTGAAGGAGTTTATGAGTAAGAGGACATGAGTGTGTTTGAGTGAGTGTGTTTAGCCCCCTATAAATGAGAGGACAAGATGATAAAATGGTTGAGATGTCTATGGTGGCTTTGAAAGTTTTATTAAAAAAAAGCTCCTAAATAAAATGTAAGGGTTTTTTATTCAGTATTAACTTGTCTGATGAAGCTGTAATTGTGACAGGGGGAGGGCATGTTAATGTGTGATGTTTGTTATTCCCTTCTACAGTGTTGATGGCCATCTGGAAGCAGAATGAAAAGTCATCTAGGTACTTCAAAGCTACAATCCTAACCAATTAAATCCAGTTCACTGTTATCTAACTTTAATCCAGATTAAATTAAAATAATATAATATTTGTGTTCATATAGCACAAACTCCTTAAAATAAAAGCCTAGCTGAGAAAACCATCAGATTTAATCAAAACTTTTTTGATTCATTCCCCTGTCCTACGCATGCATGGGGCAACAGTGGAGAGGAAAACTCCCTTTTGACAGGAATGAAAACATCTAGTATTCAGGAATAATAGCCTGTGTTGCCAACTTCTCAATAAGGAAAGCTATTGGCTGTATTTAAAGTTGCTAGAAGTCGCTATATTGCATCATCTACAATTTAACAAGGGCATGTAACTGTAATAGTTGGAGTAGGAATAACTTTGTGGGAGCGGGAAAAAGTGACAAAAAAATAAATATATGTCTTGAAGAAAAGAAATTCTTCTGTTGATTCTTGTTGTTTTTATTTCATGTCACAGGTTCACCTTTCCTCCTTAATGTGGGCTTACAAAGGGCACAGACTTATTTATATTTTATTTTTTATCTGTATTTGTACTGGGGGTGGGTATCAATTAATTAATTAGAGGCTTTGTAATTAATTAATCTCAATTTATCACATTTTAACTGCATAACAACAGTTGCCCCAAAAAACAAATTTTTTTCATTTATATGAATTTTAGTGGATGATTGAATCAAATAATAGACACAGACATTAACATTATAAAGTCAAGCTCTAGTAATTTCTGGAAAAATGCATTTAATATCCCTGGCCAAATGAACAGACTTAAGTTGAAGTTTTTGAGTTGAAGTTGAAGTTTTTGTACTCTGACTAAGAGTCTAAAACAAGTCACAGTACTTTAAACTTATATAATGTCTTCGTGCACACTCTTCTTTTATAGGCATCAGCATATGAAGGCAAGCCAGGGTGGGGCCACTTTATGCGTTTTGTTTCCAGTCTGGTCATGGAGCAGAGGTGAGCATCTCCTGCTCTGACTGCAGCTGTGAGCTGGGACTTATTCCGCATGAGGACCCATACGCTTGTGAGTGCTTTTGTAAGGGGGAGGGGCCTGCGGCAGCACCCGTTGTTCACTGAGAGGAATAAATTATATGTGCTTTTAAGTCAGTCTACAAAAATCTCCAACAACAGGAGAAAAAGTCGCTAGATTTGTAGTTGCTTTTTATAAATAGAGTCGTAGTGGGGTCTGAAAACTCGACATGGCACCAAAGTTGCTATATTTAGCTGAGCTCTGACGTCTGTATCAGTGCAATCGGTGCTCCAGGAAATCGTGCACTGACAAATGTTCTTCAGTTGTATATTTTTCATACAATTAAAGATAAAATCATATGACCTTAAGTCAATTTAATAGTTGTATTTTAGACTAAATGTGATGCATTTTCCCATTTCTAATTTTAAACCGCTATGCTGATACAGTTAGCTGAACAATAGCTGTATGGGTTGGGGATGGTTGTAAGTGTTAAAGCCATCACCCCACATGAAACAAAGAACATATTCTTGGTTTTATCTGTTACAAAGCATGCCTAGGCAGTAAGGAAAAAAAGACAGGGAGAGGTGTACCTGCTAGAAATTTTAGAAATGTTGAAACCCACTGAAGATACTGAGACCTAAGATATATATATATATATATATATATATATATATATACATGCACTCCTGAGTTAAACACAGTGTGTGTATTTTTCTGAATTGTTCTTTTATTAAAATACACATCTTTTTTAAGCATATTCTACAGCGTGGCCTTTATTTTTGCTGCTTTTGTCAAACTGTTGCAACGCTCCCGGCATGTGTTACAACCCAAACCTGTAGTTTGGAACAGAGGACCACCATGTATTTACCATTACCACATGAAATCTGTGTTATTCTTGCAGAATTGGTGCCATTTGTAGTAAACAAATGCAGGTATTCTATATAAAATGTTGACAACTGTAGCTCTAAAATTCAGCGAGTTACAGGCAAAAAGTGTTACAACCATACCTGGTGTCTCAGGAACCGGCTGGCTGACTTTTTACTAATACTAAATAAGTGTTTTAACACACAGATGCATTTATTCCCTTTTAGAACTAATGCAACCATGCTCTGTTAGGTTTTTCTTAAAACTCTCAGGCTGGGAGAGAGCAATTTGTGACATATATAAAATAAGAAAACTTACTTGTATGCGCTCATACACATGGCTGAACACTATACAATCAGAGCTACAAGAAATCATGCAGGAACTGTGCAGAATCAGCCAATTAGGAGCCACATCTCTTATAATTAGCACAAATGTAAACAAAAGCTTGCATTTAAATTTAAGAGTTTATTATGTAATTAATGCTGGAAGAGGAAAGCAGGAAGCCTGTGTGTGTGTTTGTGTACAGTAAGTGGTTGGATGCATGTGTGAGTGTGTAGGTGTGCGCAGGAATAAATCAATGGGTCCTGACATTATACCAAACAGCGGCGGCCCGACACATCTTTCTTCCGTCTGGAGCCGGAAACAATGGAATTGCTCAGTGGATTCCATCTGCGCCTCAATGGGAAGGTAACTAACACAATGAAGAGCTGATAAAAATGTGTCAGTCACCGATGTATGCCCGGCCTCATGATACTGAGGAGCAGTCAATTACATAGTTCTATTACAAGTCCCAAAAAGGTCCCAGCTGTCTCTCTCTGCATCATTATCAGCTAAATTAGCCATCCTGCAGACATTCATGGACGCCCACAGACTATTTTTACCTGATGACGTGCTTCAGACTGTTTGGAAATGAGAAAGTGTGCTGTGCTGAAGTTTTGGCCTGAGTACACAGAGAAATGGCATCCTCTCAGTGCAGAGTGTTTGTTATGAGGTACTGTACACATGCTGTTGATGCTTACACGTGCAAAATTATTCCCTCCAATATGACACAGAAACACTAGATTTTTCCCAGCTACAAGCTCATGCTATATTTTCATCTTTCCAACTGTTCCAAGCAGCTCTTTATTTGAATTCTTTCACTACATTTCATGTCTCAACCAATTTCCGAATCCCCATTTATTGTTGGTTTGCATCATTACTGATGTCTTCAGCTAAGTTACTGTAAAAAAATAAAAACAAAAAAAAATAAAAACAACAAATTATAAATGACATGCAGTGATTTGGCATGGTCAAGTCTGCTTCTGGATTAGAACATATAATTTCTTCGGTGTGATGCTATTTAATTGTGCTTGTTGTGAGCCTCTACACATGGTTGTAATTAGCTGTTGGCTAATAATGGGCACAACTGGGCCCCCAGTGCCACCATTTAATTGAAAACTATTTGTAGCTCTCAACATTGCAAAATGTTTCCAAGGGAAATATTTATCCTGGAAGCTTTCTGCATCACTTCCCAGGTCAAATAAGTATCATGTCTCCTCATTAGCTAGGTTTAATGGAGCACTTTTAACCCGGCTGAACGTCCAACCAGAGTAAAATAAATGCAACATGTGAGCTTGTCACATGTCAGCTTTAATTGAAAAATTTTTCAATCTGATCATGAGCGGTGATTTAAACCTTTTCACAATCGAATGAGCAGGAAAAAGTAACCCTGTGCACACTCATTCCAATCGTTTCTGGGGTGTATGTCGTCTCTACACATGCATGAACCATGTTGGGGTTGTGACGTAATGAGTTTCATAAAGAAAATGAATGAATGAATGAATGAATGAACGAATGAATGAACGAACGAACGAACGAACGAACGAACGAACGAACGAACGAACGAACGAACGAACGAACGAACGAACG